>PYAF01002267.1:1242-15423 GCA_007407185.1 Glycine tomentella
GTATTTATAGGTGTTTTCTGGCCGCCTTCACTCGCCCAGGCGACTCATTTTAGCCTGTTCCAGTCGCCTGGGCGAGCCTCCTGCAAATTGGGCTCCAACTTGGCTGTTCACAGCTGGCCCAAGTGGTCCACTTGACGTCCACTCGCCCAGGCGAGTGAAATACAAAGGGACCACTCGCCCAGGCGAGTTAAATGCACCAAGGAATTCTGTTTTGGGCTTCTGGGCCTGATCTGCTTGGTGCACCTCCCCTGTTTGCTGTGTTTAATCCTTTTGGCTTGCTTTTTATTTCTGAAAGCTTTAACATTCCACGGAATCTATTAAAATATGAAATATGATTGGATTAATATTCTGAATTTATAATTATGACATTTATGCTAAGTTTTTCATCTTAACAAACTAAATTAGGGTAAATTTGATGAATTTTCTCAATAAAACCTTAGATAAATGCCTTAAATGTGACCTTATTTTGACTTATATGTGGCATTTATCACCAACACATCTTGTACAACTATTTTGAATAAGGTAACACATTTTTGGCTTGTTTCTTCTCATTTAAGAATGATTTGTCTCATATAAAGTCAAGACGATCGTTCACTTATGTTTCTTAACTGTGTAGGATAAACAGGGACCTGAGGAAGCGACGAAACCTGTACATAAGTCGAAACCTATTGGCGATCCCCTGTACCAAGTCGCATTGACCATCCCAGATCTTTTCCTCAGACCCTGCAAGTGTCGTGGGACCCTACCTTGTTTGGGGTGTACAATGACAACTTCCCATTGAACACAAAACATGAGGACATTTCTGAGATACTCCACGGCGGTCAATGTCTGAACATCTCCGTTATACAATTGTGGATTTTATATTCTTCCATATTGACTTTATTTTCAAAACAATAGGCATATGAATGACTTATGCCTGCAATCGGATCATGCCGATGTGTATGGATTTATCGAGCCACAGTCCATACAGAGATCTGACAATATCAATTTGAATCGAGGATTATATGAAAAAATGGATGCAGAGTTCACATAAAGATATCTACCTTGCAACGTACTTGAAAGGGTAAGTAGAAATGTACAAATGAATTTAAATAATGTATGTAGTATTATGACTTCTTTTTCTCCAATGCAGTGCACATTGGCAATTGGTTGTTATATGTCCTAAGGCCAATGTTGTCGTGTGGTTCTGTTCATTGCACAACAAGCCTGATAACTACCTTAAAGGAATTATTAACAGGTAGGTTGTAATTTGTAAGACATTTCTGTTATTTCTATGCCATAAATATGTTAATTGTACAATATGCATGCATGTTTCTCTTAAGCAGTGCTTTGAAGGGAGTCCATGATACTCAAGGAAATAAATTAAAGACTACTACTATATGGATTACGCTTAAAGTAAGTCATTTAAATAATAGTTTATGTATTCAAAAAAACTTTTATTACTATTTACACAAATTTTTGTTTAACTTTGACCATGTTATTGAATTTAGTGTAATAAGCAAAAGGAAGCACTGAATGTGGCTATTATGTCATGCATTGGATGTCGACGATAGACCAAGGAGGCTTTAGGGATAACTGGGACATAGTAATTATAGAATTCAAAACTAATTTTATTTCTTTTTACTTGTTTTTATTTATACTTATTAAATTATGTTTTATTATGTCATGCAGTATTTCACTGATGAAAGACCACTGGAAGTTGAGAGACTGAAGGCTATTAGGGTTCAGTGGCCTCATTTTATCTTAAAGTTAGACATGAAATATTAGGTTAGGTGGTTAAGGGATTTTTAAACAATTGTATAAACATTTGGTTACGAAATCATTTTTATGTACATTGATATTATTGAATTTTATTTGTTATTGAAATATTATTTATTTGTATTATATTCTAAAATGGGCTGATGTCTGTTATTTCATTTGCAGGTTGAATTTGGGTAAAATAAAAAAAACAGACAAGATATTAAAAAAATTAAAAAAAACAACATTGGTTTTTTGTTAAAAACCGATGTTAACTTACACTACAACATCGGTTTTCAGTCAAAACCGATGTTAAATTACACTACAATGAAAACCGATGTTGTTGTCATGTAACAACATCGGTTTTTATTTGAAAACCGATGTTGTTACATCTCAGCAACATCGATTTTCATCAGAAAACCAATGTTGTCACTTAAATTAAAATCGGTTTTTAACAACATTGATTTTTTACATTTTATTTCTTAGATAGCGACATCGATTTTTACTAAAAATCGATGTTGTATACTTTTGGTTAACATCGGTTTTTCAAAACCAATGTTAACAACCAAACTTTCAACGTCGTCAGATTCAACATCAGTTAAAAATTGATGTGGAATGTCAAAAATAACCGATATTGAATGTTGTTTTTCTAGTAATGTTAATTTATAGTGATTTTCAGTTGTTGGTGAAATTAATATTTATTTTCATTTTTTTAAGCCACTATAGTTTCACATTGACTCACTATTGCACTAAGTTGTGTCATTTGAGTGCAGTCTGTAGAAAATCCAAATTCAAGTTCACGAGATGGATGTACTTATTAGAGTAGAAAAATTGAAATTATAAATACTGTATGAAAATTAAATTATTTTTAAAATTAAAAGATAAAAATATAATTGGAGAATCTTTTAAAAAATTAGTCAAATGAGTGTATAATCTATATTTTTTTTAATGCATAAATTTTCATAAAATATTGGTCGTTAAAAAGTTTATTTTAGTAAAGTAAAATCTTAATACATTTAAAATAAAAAAAAAATATTTAATTATTTATTTTCAAAATAATATCTTAAAAATTTAAATATCGCTGCATGTGCCTAACTCCATGTTGGCAAGTTGGCATTGGTGTCTTGGGTGGTGATCATATTTGTTTCCTAGATGATATATAATGGGCTCCATAAATTTGTGCAAGATGCTAATCATTGAGTCTTATTAACGCATTTAAAAATTGAGCCCGTGACTGCAAGGTTTTCTTTTTATATAATATCAAATTTATTTTAGATTTATTTTATTTATATTAATTTAATATCTAGCGTCTTTTAAATTTATTAAGTTTATAATCTATTATATTTTAACATTACTGTAACTCTTAATATATTTATCTTTCTTTTCATAATTTCATAAAAAATATGTTAATAAATATGTATTTACATTTATATAAGTAATGATATTATTTATAATGATGCCTTTGTTTGTAGGCACTTTTCCTTTTGTTATTTGCATCGTCACCACAACGTTGATTCTTATTGTTATTGACCATCTTCACAAGTACAAATGTTTTTCATAAACATTTGATGTTTTTTTGTTACAAATGTTGTTATAACTTGTATTACGTGATTGTTGCCTCATATATACAATTAGTGTTCATTATGAGAGAACCTTAATTTCCGTTTGAGATTCATTACAATGATTCTTCCAGACAGTTTGAGTTAATCATTGTATTGAATATGGAATTATCCGTTTAGACTGTTTGGGAAGAGTCATTTTTTTATAGTAGATTCATATGTATAGATTAATTTTTAAATTTGATGAAATTTTGGTACAATGCATTTCAGTTGGTTCTCCGAGTGCATACTTGATTGTGGTGGAATTGATGTCACCGCTTTCATGTTGTACTTGGAGATCAATGCGAAATGCTACCGAAATTTTGTCAAATTTAAGAAAAAAGACTTAACCTTTACGTATGAATCTATCATAAAAAAATGTCTTCCTGAATGGGATAGGGAGACACCTTTAATGAAAAAAGTGAGGTTTCATGCCTGGAATAACTTTGTGAGTAAGACAGAGTTATTAATTAGATGGATCGAAGTTGAATGAATGCAAGTCACATGATGACTAAGTATGAGGAAGGCATTGAACAGTTTTTGGAATTTGCCTCCGAAAGAAGTCGATCGAATGAGGATGAGAGATATTTCTGTCTGTGTATAAATTGTTTGAATGGGAGACGACAAGTAATAGATGACATATGAGAACATATTCTGTGTGATGGGATTAAGAAGAATTATACGATATGGATATGGCATGGTGAATTGACAGATATGTAGAGGGGGTCCCAAACTGAATTGCACTAAACCGCTTGATGTAGACATGAGAATCGATTAGAGGATATGATTCATGATCTCGGACAAGAGTCTTTTCAGCAAGCACATGCCTCTATGTATGATACATTGGAATGTGATTCGAAGAAGCCATTGTATCTGGGGTACAAGAAGTCTTTGAAGCTGTTGTTAGCGGTGTTAAGTTTGGTTAATGTCAAGGCTAGATACGGGTGGAGTGACAAAAGCTTCAGTTCACTGACTTAGGTAGTTCAGGATATGCTTCCAAATGAAACACATTGCCAAAAAGTTACTATCAGGCGAAAAAGATATTGTGTTCGATGGGTATGGAGTATCAGAAAACTGATGCATGCCCTAATAGTTGCATACTGTACAGAAATGAATTTGAAGAAATGCATGAATGTCCTAGGTGTGGGGTATCACGGTACAAAGTGAAAGACGATGATGACTGTAGCAGTGATGAAAGCAAAAAGAAAGGCCCCCAACGAAGGTGTTATGGTATCTTCCAATCATTCCAAGGTTTAAGTGTCTATTTGCTAACGAAAATGATGCAAAAGTCCTTACATGGCATGCGGATGGGAGAAACTGTGATGGAATGCTCTGGCATCCGGCTAATTCCTCCCAGTGGAATCCAAGGTTTAATCATTTGTACCCGAAATTCGGCGAAGAGCCAAGAAATCTTAGGCTTGCACTTGCCAGTGATGAAATGAATCCCTATGGCAGTTTAAGTACTAAGCATAATTCATGGCTTGTTTTGCTAGTCATTTACAACTTGCCTCCTTGGTTGTACATGAAGGAAAATACACGATGTTTTCTATGATGATATCGGGCCCAAGACAACCAGGAAATGACATTGATGTTTATCTCAGTCCCTTGATCGAAGACTTGACAAACTTATGGGACGAGGGGGTTTTCGTGCAATGCTATTTTGTACCATTAATGATTTTCCAGCGTACAGGAATTTGAGTGGAGACATTGTTAAGGGCCATCGTGAATGCCCTATCTGTGAACAAGACACGAGCTATGTACAACTTAAACATGGAAGAAAAAGCATTTAATGGAAGTTAAGAGCATGAAAGCGTTTTCTAGTAGTGATAAGATTTTAATTAGTGAATATAATTCGAACTATGATTGATTAGCCCATGAAAAGGATAAAAACAAAATGAAACTCATATATACATTCACCACTGAAAAAATGAGTTTTTGTGATGATTTTTTATGTGTTTTAACGATGGCTCACTACTAGAAATATTAGATTTAACATCGTTACGTTAACATTGATTTTTTCAAAAACCAATGTTAACGAAAATACGATAGCAATTTCGTAATTAACAAGACCTGGTTAACATCGATTTTCTTAAGAATCGATGTTAACTAGTCCCATTTAACATCGGTTTTAAGAAAACCGATGTTAACAGGAACACGTTAACATTGTTTTTTTTTAAACTTAAAAACTGATGTTAACAGGAACATGTTAACATCGATTTTTCAATGAAAAGTGATGTTGTTGTTATTATAAAAGACATCTGGCCCCCAAATTAAACACCCTTCACTCTCGCGTGTGCCTATCTGGACGTACAAAAACTTCATCTCTCACTCTCACTTGCGATTTTACAACTGCTACCTGGTTCATGCTCGTTCTCTCATGCTCTTTCGTCACTCTCACGATCTTCCAGTTGCTACTTCATTCTCGCTCGCGACTTCAAATCTGGCCTCATCTCTAGATCCCAGGTTATTAGCTTTCTTGCACCCAATGAATGTGTTAATGTATGAACATCTCGAAACTATCTATGTTTTTGCATTAGCATTTTAAGGTAATGTATGGGTTGAATGTGTTATTGCTATGTGCTTTCGTTGTTCTTGCCCACTAAGTGCTTGATAAAATGCCTATATGAAACTTCGTAAATCTCTTGACATAAAACCGAGAAGAAAATTATGTTAGACTGCACACATAGGGTTCTGTAAGCATCCACCTAAGGCTTGATTATGTTTTGCAGTTTCTTTGCTACCCCTTCTGCCTGAATTAACAATTATGAGCTTTATGCAAAGGATCATAGGTAGTCTCCCTTAGACATACACAAATTACAACTATCAATCAATTGATTTGACATGTAAAAAAGCTAAAATACTTTGTTGCCTAAGAAACATAGCTTCTTGATCCTTTTGAGCTCCCTCTGACTCTAACATTATGAACTATAAGGACATGGAGTATGAGCGACTATTTGATAAGCATAAAGTAGCTGGGAACCATTATATGATTCTCTTTCTCTTCAAGATCCTAGCTTTCTCGTTTGATATTTTTTTTCTTTTCTTTTTCTTTTTGTTAGTAGGGATGAGATTGCCACACTACAGCAATAGTTGGATTCCCTTGTCATATTCATTCTATTGGATATTGGTGGTGTGGTGTGTTCATTTTCAAAGGGGGTCCCATCCAATGGTCCCCACTGAATGGCATCCACTTAAACGACGAAATAACACATTTATGAGACACCTTCTTCTTGTGTTCAGAAAAAGGTCCTAATGCATGCACCCTTTTGATTTTACACTTTTACCCCAACTTTCTCCTTCCTTAAGTCTTCGCCTTTTGTCATTTTAGATGACTTATGCACCATTCATGGGCTGCAATGAAAGCAATCCGGTATAGAACAAAATAGAGGAAGAAATAGAGAGATGGAAAAACAAAATATTCTCGGTCCTTCTATATTAAGTTTACTTTAATTTGGATCACATGTAAACATTTATCAATTTAATCTCTTTGAGTTGCGAATTGAGTCTTTTTAGTTGAAGGAGATATAAGGTTATATAAACCAAGGGGACATTACATGAGCATGTTAATAATGAGTCAGTAAATAATGTTCGCTATTCAAGTTAAGAATGTTACATAATTAAGCTTAGCTTGCATACACTTGAATGTTACACACTTCTTGGCTTCACCTTGACAGATTAAGAGCGTGTTTGTTCTAGTCAAATCTTACTTTCCAATGCACGATTATGATAAACTCTTCTCTTCTCTCATAATGGTTGATGTTCAACTTGATGAAGCCATAATTCAAATATACATAAGTATTTCAGAAAAAGGGATAGATAGACGAGTGTGAAATGCATGCAATGCTTTTAAGAAATGAGAAAGAACAATTTGATGTCTTCAAGGTTTAGAATTTCCATTTGCATATGAAGAATGATAAAGCACCTTTAGAATAAAATAAAATCATAACATTATTTCTAGTAGTGCTTATCTTAATTTCACAATAATTAGTTCATACTTTAATCTCTTATGCACTGGTTTATTTATTTTATTTTTATTAAAAAATATTTATTTTAATAAAATAAGTAATTTTTGTTTTCTTAATATGTTTGTTTAATTTTTTATTCTTACTAATCACTAGTTGTAAACCGATGTTTGTAGGCACTTTTCCTTTTCGTTTTTGCATCCTCATCACGACATTCATTGTTGTTGTTAGTGATCATCTTCACAGGTACGAATGTCTTTCATAAACTATTGATGCTTTTTTTTTACGAATGTTGTTATAACTTGTTTTATGTGATTATTGTTTTATATAGAACTTATGTTCATTATGAGTGAACCTTAGTTTCCCATTTGAGATTCAATACAGTGATTCTTCTGCACAGTTTGGATTAATCGTTGTATTGATTCTTGAATTGTCTGTTTAGATAGTTTGGGACAACTCACTTTCTATAGTATATTCATATGTATAGAGATTGAGTTTCTTTTCTTAAATTTGATGAAATTTTCAGTACAATGCATTTCACTTAGTTCTTCGGGTGCATATTTGACTGTGGTGGAACTCATGTCACCGCTTTCATGTCGTATACTTGGAGATCAAAGTGAAATGATGCCGAAATTTTGTCAAATTTTAGAAAAGAGACTTAACCTTTACATATGAATCTACTATAAAAAAATGTATTCCTGAATGGGATAGGACCACACCTTGAATGAAAAAAGTGAGGTTTTCATGCATGAAATAATTTTGTGAGTATCACATAATTATTAATTAGATTCATTGAAGTTAGATGAATGCAAGTCGCATGAGCGCTAAGTATGAGGAAGGCCCTGAACATTTCTTGGAATTTGCCTCTGAAAGAAGTCGACCAGATGGGGATGGAAAATATTTATATCCTTGTAGAAATTGTTTGAATGGGAGACGCCAAGCACTAGACGACATATAGGAACATCTTGCTTGTGATGCAATTAAGAAAAATTATACCACATGGATATGACATGGTGAATTGACAAACATGTAGAGGGGGTCAAAAACTGAACCACTTGATGTAGACATAGGAGATCGATTAGAGGATATAATTCTTACATAAGCCAATTTTTTTTACTTTTTTCACTTTTACTATTCCACCTTCTCTCTAAAAGTTTCTGAACTTTGTCTCTAGAGTTTGTGAGTGAGTTATCTCTACAGTGAAGCTCTGCCAACAAGTAAGTGAATTTAATAATTTTTCATATTATTTAAAAATGTTATATTATTGAATTAGAAATTTGTTAGGGCCATATGAAATTGTTAGCGATGTAGGTAATTTTTATTGGCGTAGAAAATTGTTAGAGACTGTTACATAGAACTATTTAGGGTTTAGGGTTTAGTTTAGTTTCGTAGAAAATTTTTAGGTTTTAGGGTTTAAGGGTTAGGGTTTAGTTTAGTGTCGTAGAAAATTGTTAGGTTTTAGGTTTTAGGGTTTAGGGTTTACTTAAGTTTTTAATTTATAATTATTTTCCTAAAGTTATTTAGTTCAATTTAGTTAGGTAGAACTATTTTATTAAAGTTTTAGTTTAGTTTAGTTTATTTTTTGATTAATAGGAAGTATTAAATAAGGATGTGAAATTATTATTATAATTTTGATTTATTTAGGATAATTATTTGTAATGTAATTTAATTTGAAGTTATTAAATTATTAATTTTAATATTGATTTATTTGTATTAAGATAGTCATAGATGGCTGATTCATCATCTTCTGCTTCTTCATGGTCTGCAACCGATCATAAGGGTGAGCTCAGGGATCCGACGACCCATGTTATGCCTACCCTGTATAAGTGAGGGATTTTGCGGAGGCGTACCCAACGCACCCACGTTTCACAAGTTGTGTGGAACGAGGACACATGTCGAGTGTTGAAGACTCGACGAGGTAAGGTCGTAGGGGGGCCAGACTGTGACAATATACCTGACATCGTAGGGGGGTCAGTGTATCCTACATGTCGCATACATGTGACATATTCAGGTATGCAATTCTGAATTGAATGATTATAATTTTGGGTTTGCAAAAAACTACAAATATCTTTTTGTTTATAACTGTACATACGAATTGATTATTGTTAATTTTAAGCAAGTACATGCCCCTATGTATGATACATTGGAAAGTGATTCAAATAAGTCGTTGTATCCGGGGTGCAATAAGTCTTTGACAGTGTTGTTAGTGGTATACAGTCAGGAAATGACATTGATGTTTATCTCAGTCCCTTGATTGAAGACGTGACAAGCTTGTGGGAAGAGGGGGTTGTCGTGTTTGATGGGTATCGAAATGAGACATTCAAGTTGTGTGCAATGATATTTTGTACCATTAATGATTTCCCAGCATACAGGAATTTTAGTGGATACAGTGTTAAGGGCCATCATGCATGCCCTATCTGTGAACAAGACACGAGCTACATACAACTTAAACATGGAAGAAAAATAGTTTACACTGGTCATTGACAATTTCTGAAACCTTATCACCTTTACCGGCGATTGAAAAAAGCATTTAATGGAAGTTAAGAGCATGAAAGAGTGCTGATACAGTTAACTGGTGAGCAGGTCCTTCAGCGGGTTGAGGACATCAATACTACATTTGGAAAGACCCAAAAGAAGGTGAAAAGTAAAACTTGCATATGGAAAAAGTGGTCGATATTGTTTAATCTTCTATACTATTCTGATCTAGATGTTAGACGTTGTATCGGTGTTATGCATGTGGAGAAAAATGTGTGTGACAGTGTCATAAGAACGCTTCTTAACATTCAAGGCAAGACAAAGGATGGTTTGAATACTCATCAAGATCTTGCTGAGATGGGTATACATGAACAGTTACATCCAAGGTCTGATGGTAAGAAAAATATACTTGCCTCCAACATGTCACACTTTGTCAAGCAAAGAGAAGATAAGTTTATGTTAGTGTCTGCACCGTTTCAAAGTGCCACAGGGATACTCTTTAAATATTAAGAGCCTTGTATAGGTGAAAGATTTGAAACTAGTTGGCTTAAAGTCTCATGATTGCCACGTCTTGATGCAAAAATTGTTAGCCGTGGCGATTCGAGACATTTTTCCTAACAAAGCGAGACATGCTATAACTCGCTTATGCTTTTTCTTCAATGCCATTTCTAGTAAAGTCGTGGACCCTGTAAAGTTAGATGACTTGGAAGAAGAGGCTGCGATTATCATGTGTCAGTTCGAGAGTTATTTTCCTCCATTTTTTGACGTCATGGTTCACTTTATTGTTCATCTGGTTAGGGAAATTAAATTGTGTGATCTCGTTTATTTACGGTGGATGTACCCGGTCGAGTGACACATGAAGATCTTAAAAGGGTATATAAAGAATCTACACCGTCCTGAAGCATCCATAGTTGAAAGGTACATTGCAGAAGAAGCTATTGAATTTTGTTCAGAGTACATTGAAAAGGCAAAACCCGTTGGGCTTCCTGAGTCTCGGCATGACGACAAAGTGGGAGGTAAGGGTTCGTGAGGGTTAAATGTATAACTCCTTCTTTAGAGGAATTACAACAAGCTCATTTGTATGTACTAAATAATAGTAATGAAGTTCTGCCATACATAGTTCGTCATGAAGCCTTAGTCAAGGAAAGTAATCCAAAAATGATGAAGAATAGGTTGTTGAAAAAGCATAACAAGACTTTCCTGAATTGGTTTAAAGATACAGTATTTAGTGATGAATCTTCCTCTAAAACAATAAGGAAGTTAGTTGATGGGCCTAACAGAAATGTTAGAAGTTGGTAGGAATACGATATCAAAAAGTACACGTTCTACACCAAAGAACAAGATGACAAGAGTACAATGCAAAATAGTGGGGTTAGTCTTAGGGTTGAATCCCAGCACTTCGCTATTGTGCATGACCACAATCCTCTTTTGGCGTCCATGCCTTACTTTGGAATCATTGATGAAATCTGGGAGCTTAATTATGTTAAATTCACAGTTTGTGTTTTCAAGTGTAAGTGGGTTGATAGCAATATTGGTGTGCGAACCGACAATTCGGGATTTACTTTGGTAGATCTTAAGAAGCTAGCTTATCAAAATGAACATTTCATCATGGCAGAACAAGCTAAACAGGTGTTTTTTGTTGAATATCCTTGTGATGAAGGTGGTCAATGATTTTACATGGAAAAACCATTGGTCTTAATCTTGACGATGATGATTCAACCCTTGATACTGGTCTCACTCATTTCTCAACACAAATGACTAACGTCATCAAAGAAGAAGAAGTTGACGACGTTCATGCAAATAGTAATGATCATGATGAAGGAGTATTAATTAACATCGTTTAATGTAATCTTTATTTTATATTTACTTGTTTCCACATTTACAATTTCATAACTTAATTTACTTTTCACTTAACTTTAATTAATTATGTTTTTAACAGGAACATGAGTACACCAGCGAGCTCCCCTCCTCCTCCTAAGTCAGCACCTTCGCCGTCTACGGCGAAGAAGACTAGGAAAGCAACACGGCTGAGGTCATTGGCTACTAGACCCATCGGTGTTTACAGACTAGTGGATCTGCCACTGGGAAGGCTGATGGTCCCCATAAAAAGAAATTAAGGACATATCTAGGGATCGTAGCTCGAGAAAAGGTTAATGTCACAATTGGTAACTGGAAGAAAGTTCCTGCAGCTCAGAAGGAGTTGATTTGGAAGGACATTCAGGTATTAGAATTAAATGTCCAATGTCAATGTAATTGTTTGTAGTAATACCATTTAAATCTTATTGTAACTGTTAAACTTGTTTTTTGTATCATAGACTGAGTTTGATATACCTAAAGCGCCTAACCAAAGGATGAAGAAGAAAATTCTTTAGACAGTAGGAGAGTAATGAAGGCAGTTTAAGTCACATTTGACCTCCAAATTGGCTCTGGCACAAGGAAAGGGTGAGGATGATGACACGGTCTGTGAAAAATACAGAATCAGCAAAGAAAAGTGCCACCAAATCTTTGAGAGTCATAGAGCCACTTCAAGGGAGGTTAGTTGACTTGCATTGTTTTAGAATTTGATAATTATGCAGTACTTTCAAGCACATTTTGTTGACAATTATCTATGTTATTCTGACAGGATGTTAGAAAGAAGGCTCAGGCCATCCATAAGCTAAAACACTGCCCCTCTTGTGTTGTCTCGCAGGGGTTATGATTTATTAAAACATAAGTTAATGGAGGAAAAATAAAAGAAACGATTGGAGGAAGCAGCCCAATCTAGGAGCACCAAAACAATCGTTCATCCTCTGTCTCCTGTTAGATGACACGTAAAGTGGAATAGGCTAGCTACTGGCCCAATGACTCCTGAAGATAGGTTGCTTCATTACATAATAACCTATGTCTTAACACCTAGGGCAACCAATCATGCCCAAGCCACTGATAAGGACCTACAACTTGTGTATGGTCTGAAGCACTCTATACCCATGAATTGGGTTCTTATATTTGAAGAAATTATGTTAAAATCTAAGAGGCTAGTCAACTATCCCTTTCCCTGTGTTGTTCTGGTGTCTAGGTTCATAGATTACTTCAATATTGATGTATCCAATGAGGTAGTGGACCACACCAACTCCAGTAACAGCCTCATTCAAGACAAGCACCTCACAAAGCTTGGTATGATGAAGACACCACAAGGATGGGTGATGGCAGGTCAACAACTAGTGCCTCAACCTCCTGCTGCTGCTAGTGTTCAAGAGGAAGCTTCTGAGGATGAAGAAAGGGACCCCAATCAGCCCATGTACACCCAATTTGAATCATTGATGCCACAAAAGATGGATGGGCTTCTTCAAATGCATCATGACTTTAGAGCTGAGACTAGTGTCTCCTTAGATGAAATAAAAAATAGGCTAGATCTCTTAGAGGCCACTTTAAAGGCTAATGATTCTGGTTCTTTCTAAAAGGCCTTGTAATGTTTAATTTTTTATGCTCTATTTTTTATGTCTTTTCTTGTTTTCATTTTAAGCTTTGTATTGGTTCCTCCCAATATATATAAAGTATTCATTGTGTTTCTCCTTTACTTATCCGCTATGCATTATACATTTTTGTCTTTAATAAGCCAAATAGTGGGAGAAATAATTGATTTTGGACATGCTCTACCATAGACACTGTTCTACCCTTTTTTTGTTCAAAATTTTGCCCAAAATTTGATTGGAATGGATTGTGAAATTTAGGGGGAGCTGAGTACTTAAAATGAACTTATTGAATCCATAAATCTTGTAAATGAATGTTGAATGAATCACAGATGCTTTTAACACTTGTTCTTGGCAAAGGAATTGGAAATTTTTCAGGTTTGTAAAGCTCAATCTTTTCCCAATTTGGTTCATCAATTAACTTCAAGTTCAACTGGTAATCAATTAAAGATTTGGCATGTTCAAAGCCAAAAAGGGGTAGATTATTGGATTCAGGGGGAGCTACTTAAAGAATGCAAAGGAACTTTGATTCAAGCATTGGTTTTGGGCTTTCAACATGTAATGGATACTTTGAAGATTAATTAGTGTGAAATGTGTAAGAGAAAAGCAATTCTGGTGATCCAAGTGCATTGCATTCATATTAATCCATAATTAACTTAATTGGTTTCATAAAAATCATAAGGCTTTGGTAATTTGACTAAGTTTTTAAACTGATTCAAAGGTTTTTGGAAAAATGCATTTTGCACTGATGTAATCGATTACTGTAACACCCCGTAGGCCTCCGGTGCGTTAACATTAATAATATCAGTGTGGCGCTTAATTATCATCAAATAGTATTCAGCGGAAGCATCGAATCGTTTTTCTTGATTCATTATGTATGGAATAACACAACTGTAAAGTACAATACAAACTAATTCTGATCCAGTTTCTCAAATTATCTATCAAAGGCCATACAACTTA
>PYAF01002267.1:15523-28653 GCA_007407185.1 Glycine tomentella
GAACTCTGGGCTAATTCTAGCCCCAGAGCAACAAAATTCCCAAAATCTACATATTTCTCAACCTCAAAATCAACCGAAGAAATTCAGAGTTCTTACCTCAGTGGCGACCCACAAGGCTGGAGGACAGCTTTCCTAAGCTCTGTTGTCCGTTCTGCGCCTCTGGTCCTCGCCCTCACTCAAGGTTCTGAGGTTTCTCTGACGGTTGAGATTTTGCTCTAATCTTAGGAATTGATGAAGGTTTTTAGCTTTCAATCGGTTAGAACACGTTTCTAAGTCACAGGGACGTGTTTAGGCTGACAAATATGGTCCTAGGGAGCTTGACAACGCATTAATGGAGGTCCAGGGCGTTGGGAGGAAGAAGAAGGGATTTTTCCTTCCCAAAATCGCGATCTGCCCTTTATATTGGGCCTGCCCGAGCTCTGGCGCGATCCGCGCCACCTCTGGCGCTACTCGCGCCACTATGGCGGTGCAGGTGGCGCGACTCGCGCCATACCCGCGCCAGTCGCGTGGAGCTCCAGAGACCATGGCGCTAACCGCACCACTCCGGCGCTGATCGCGCCAACCTCCAGGGCTTGTGGCGCCACTCGCGCCACCTTGGCGCTACTCGCGCCATTTTCCAGAGGACCTGGCGCTGATCGCGCCAGCCTGGCGCCATCCGCGCCACACCCCTGTGTTGGTTTTCTGAGATGAATCCCCGCGCGACAACCATTCCATAACCTAGGGTTATCACAATTACCTGAAGTCTTTAATTGATTATTTTGTTCTTTGTCTATTCTGGAAAAGCTTTCAAGAACAATGTAATCGATTACCTATTGGAATAATCGATAATTTGACCTTTGTTTTCATATGAACTGCCTTGTTGAACACTTTAATCAATTATTATTAAGTAGTAATCGATTACATGGCTATATATGTTTTTAAGTTATGCTGGGATAATCGATTACCACAATATTGTAATCGATTAGATAGGCTTATTTGGAAAAGCCATTTCCCTACTTTAATCGATTACCGTTTCTCATTATCGATTACATTGTATATTAGTGCTTACAAGTTTTCCTAGTTTAATCGATTACCACATGACGTAATCGATTACATAGTTCATTCAATTTTTAGAGACTCCTGCTTTAATCGATTACCACATTCTTGTAATCGATTCCACTGTGTATTTTGTCATTCTGAGTCTCTCGTCTTAATCGATTACAGGACGGAATAATCGATTATTTTGCTCATTGCTTATGCCCAAAAACTATGTTGAACACTTTAATCGATTACATGGTTTATTTAATCAATTACATGTGCAAAATAATCGATTATTGGGCGCGTTTAATCGATTACAGTTAGTTACAAAAAGCTATTATAAATAGGATTGATGCTCAACTGATTATATAATGAAGTGGAACATTACCTATACATATTTTTTGAGCTTTAACAGTCTTGTGAGCATTCTAAAATGATTTATAAAGGTTTAATTGTGTCTTGCTCCATTGTACATTGATAATGTGTGTTTGAGTCATTCTTGGAGCTTGAAACCATTTCAAGATTAAGGAAAGTTGTGCTTATTGATGTGTAATCATTCAACCTGATTGGTAACTTCATTTTGCATTGCATACATTGGATCATCAGGTTTTGTCTCTCCTTAATTTGATTATAATTTTTGTTTTGGATTTTCTTTGTAATTTGATTATTGTAATTAGGTTCTTGCTTGAAACTAGAGAAAGGGTTCTCTAGGTGGAAGAACTAAGTAGTGTTCTCAGGTTCTTGTCTCTTAGAATCTAGTAGGATTTTAGATTTCTGTACTTTATCTAGGGTTGATAAAGGGAGACATTGTAATTGATTGTAAGAACAGAAAATTATAATAGTGGAAGTCTAACCTAGTGTTGGTTGGAAGAAAACTGGATGTAGCTTCTAGTGTTGAAGTGAACCAGTATAAATCTGATTGTGTCTTGCTTCTCTATCCCTTAACTCATTATATTCATTGTGGTCTTGATTAAATTGCTTGACCAACAAAATAAGTTTTGATCCATTGAATTCCTTGGGGCTGAGCTACTTGATTGAATAAGATTTCTTGGTTTTTGAAAAGTGATAAAGATCCTAGGAACTCTGATTTTGATTAAAGAAATTTTTAATTTACCAAGGTTTAACCAATTCACCCCCCTCTTGGTTAAGTGTGAGATATTCATATTCTTTACATTCAAGAGACTGATTTTTGAGTGAAAAAATACATCTTGTGAAGATCAAGATTTCTAACTTTTTTTCTGAAGATGTGTTAAAGAAAAGAAGTTTTCAAGATATTGATTCTGAGCATTAGATTTCATACAACCTAAAATGTGTGGTAATCTCAATTCATTTTGATTCATTCATACATGAAGGATCACAGGTTGTGTTTATCTTGAATATCTATTTTTAAGATTTTGTGATATTTGTATTCATTTGTGATAAATCAATTTGATTCTTTCAAGCTTTCTAGAGCAGGGTTCTCTAGGTGAAAGATCTGAGTAGAGTTCTCAGAGTCTTAATGATTTGTTTTCTAATAGGACTTTAGAATTCAGATTCTTTATCTAGGGTTGATAAAGATAATCATTTGTAAAGAATATTTTGATTTAGTGAAAACTCTGACCTAGTGTTGGTTGGAAGACACTGGATGTAGCCTCCAAGTTTGTGAGGTGAACCAGTATAAGTTGTTAAGTCTCTTATTCTAAATTCTGCATATCTCTCATTGCTTGTATTTGGGTAATTAAGATATAATCAACAATACAAAGTTTTTGGCAATACTTGCATAACAAGGTTGATCTTGGTTGAAAGAAAAGTTCTGGTTTAAAAAGGTTTTAAGTGATACGATCCAGATGACAAATTTCGCAAATTGTTTCAAGTAAATTTTTAAATATCTGTTTTAAACCAATTCACCCCGCTCTTGGTTTATTTGAAGAGTGTTCATTGTGTTTTTCAATTGGTATCAAGAGTTGGTTCTTGAAAGTTATTCAAGATCACTTTCTTTACAAAGAAAATGAATACTACTCAAATAAGTTTTAGAGAGGGAGTTTCTCTCAATCGTCCACCGATGTTTGAGGGTGAGCATTTTAGTTTTTGGAAAAATCGTATGCATCTACTTTATTCAATCCAATGATCCTAGTGCTTGGAATGCTATAGGAAAATGTCCTTTAGTTCCAATGAAAACTGTTGATAATAATTTGATTCCAAAGAATGGGATGAAATGACAGATGTTGAAAAAAGAGTTGTGCAATATGATTTTAAAGCTAAAAACATGATTACATCTGCTTTGTCTTCTGATGAATTCTTTAGAATTGTGAGATGCAGAAGTGCAAAAGAAATGTGGGAGATGTTGGAGGTAACTCAAGAAGGAATAGATGAAGTAAGGAGATCAAGGAAGCATGTCTTGATTCATGAATATAAGATGTTCAAGATGAGCAATACTGAGAACATATCTCAACTGCAAACAAGATTCACACACATTGTCAATCATCTACTTGGTCTTGGAAAGACATTTGATGCTGAAGAATTGAACATCAAAATACTAAAGTGTCTAACAAGACCATGACAACCAAAAGTTAAGCAATCAAGGAATCCAAAGACTTGTCTAAGATGTCCATGGCTGCACTGTTTGGTAAGCTACTTGAATATGAACTTGAAATGTCACAACTAACCAATGCAGAAGATGCAGAAAAGAAACATAAAAGCATAGCCTTGAAAGCTGCATCCTCTAAAGTTGAGAAAGAAGAAGATTCAAGTGAAGAAGATGAAGATGACAACATGAATCTAATTGTCAAAAAGTTCAACAAATTCATGAGAAGGAACAAGAATAGAAAGTTCACAAAGTTCAACAAGAGAAATGACAACAACAACAACAACACCTCTACCAACTTCACTTGCTTTGAATGTGGAAAGCCTGAACACATCATATCTGAATGTCCAATTTTCTTGAAGAAGCAACAAGGCATGCATTCATTCGAAACATTAGCTGTCTTGTAAGTAAAACTAATGAAACATGGTTATGTCATAGAAGAGCAAGTCATATAAACATGCATCATATGAACAAGCTTGTAAGAAAGGACTTGGTTATAGGATTGCCTAAGCTTAAGTTTGAGATGGATAAAATATGTGAAGCTTGTCAAAGAGGTAAACAAACAAAGAATCTTTTCAAAGTAAAAATGTTATTTCTATTTCTAGACCTGCGTTGCTTCATATAGATTTATTTGGTCCTTCTAGAACCATGAGCTTGGGGGGTAATTTCTATGGGCTTGTTATTGTAGATGATTACTTAAGATATACATGGACTTTATTCATAAGATCCACAAGTGATGCATTCACAACATTTAGAAAATTGGCCAAAATAATTCAAAATGAAAAGGCTTGCAATATTGTTTCAATTAGAAGCGATCATGGTGGATAATTCCAAAATGAACATTTTGAAAAGTTTTGTGAAGAATTTGGAATTAATCACAATTTTTCAGCTCCAAGAACACCCCAACAAAATGGTGTTGTGGAGAGGAAAAATAGATCACTTGAGGAAGGTGCAAGAATACTTCTAAATGAAACAAACTTGCTTAAGCACTTTTGGGCGGATGCTGTAAGTACGGTTTGATATACTTTGAATAGGATTCTCATAAGGCCCATTTTAAAGAAAACCCCTTATGAACTATACAAAGGAAGGAAGCCAAACGTATCTCATTTTAGAGCATTTGGCTGCAAGTGTTTTGTGTTAAATAATGGTAAAGATTGTCTTGACAAATTTGATTCTAAAGCTGATGAAGCAATTTTTCTTTGTTACTCTTTGCAAAGTAAAACTTATATGACCTTTAATAAAAGAACATTGTGTGTTGAGGAATCTGTCCATGTTATATGTGATGAGACTAACCCTTCCAAGGAGGATTTGGAGTGTAATGTTGATGCAGGACAAATGGAAGAAATTCTGCAACTTAATGATTTGAATGAAAAAGAAAAAGCTGAACCAAATGATGAACTGGAACAGTCAACTTCCTTTACAAAAGCACAAGGATTGGAGAACTACTAATGATCTTTCCCTTGACAATATAATTGGGGAAGTATCCAAGGGAGTTTCTACTCTTCTTTAAGAAATCGTTGTTGTACCATGGCTTTTGTTTCACATATTGAACCAAAAAGTGTTGATTAAGCTCTGTTGGATGAACAGCTATGGATGATGAATTGAATTAATTCAAAAGAAACCAAGTTTGGGAATTAGTTCCTAGACCATCTACTCATATTCTTATTGGCACAAAATGGATTTTTCGAAACAAGCTAGATGAAAGTGGCATCATAATGAGGAACAAGGCTAGATTGGTTGCTAAAGGATACAACCAAGAGGAAGGCATAAATTATGATGAAACTTATGCTTCAGTTGCTAGATTAGAAGCCATTAAGTTGTTACTTGGATATGCTTGTTTGGTGAACTTTAAATTATTTCAAATGGATGTTAAAAGTATATTTTAGAATGGTTACATTGAGGAAGAAATATATGTAGGCCAGCCTCATGGATTTATTGATTACAAGAATCCTAACCATGTTTTCAAATTAAGAAAAACTCTACATGGTTTGAAACAAGCACCAAGGTCTTTGTATGAGAGGTTGAGAAAATTTCTACTTGAACAATCTTTCACAAGAGGACAGGTTGACAAAACTTTGTTCATCAAGAAAAGAGAAAATGATATCTTGCTGGTTCAAATTTATGTGAATGACATTATATTTGGTTTAACTAATCAATATATGTGCAGAGAATTTTCTGTCTCAATGTTGAGTGAATTTGAGATGCCAATGATGGGGGAGCTTACATTCTTTCTAGGATTACAAGTCAAGCAAATGAAGAATGGAACTTTCGTTTGCCAAACCAAGTATTGTATGGAAATGATCAAGAAATTTGAAATGGAAAATTGCAAGGATGTTGCAACACCAATGGCAACATCTACCTATCTTGATTTAGATGACAAAGGAAAAAGTGTTGATGAGTCCAAATACAGGGGAATGATTGGTTCTTTGCTATATTTAACTGCAAGTAGACCTGACATTAGTTAAGTGTATGCTTGTGTGCTAGATATCAAGCAAATCCCAAAGAATCTCATCTGTCAACAGTCAAAAAAAATCTTAAAATATTATGGTAGCCAAAAGGTACATCTATCAGCTTGTTTGGATATTCTGATTCTGACTTTGCAGGATGCAAATTGGATAAAAAGAGTACCAATGGTACATGCCACTTGTTAGAAAGATTTTTGATTTCTTGGCACTGCAAGAAGCAATCATAGGTTGCCTTATCTACTGTTGAAGCTGAATACATTTCTGCTGGAAGCTGCTGTGCACAAATTCTTTGGTTGAAGCAACAACTTCAAGACTTTGGTGTTGAGATACATGAGATACCCTTGCTGTTTGATAACACAAGTGCTATCAACATATCCAAAAATTTGATTATGCACTCAAGGACCAAGCACATTAATATAAGACATCACTTTATCAGATATCATATTCAAAAGGGTAACATCAAAATTGAGTTTGTTATACTAACAATCAATTAGATATTTTCACAAAACCTTTGGATAAAGATAGATTCTTAACACTTAGAAACATGCTAAGAATTCTAGATAAATCTAGTGTGTGTTAGCATGCTGTTTATGTGCTCATCTACATGAAATTTCATCATTTATTGGCCATTCATCTCAAATGATACAAATTCGAAATATGTTGCATAATTATTGTTCATACTGATAAATTGACTGTTACAATCGATTAAGACTGAATAATCGATTGAATGGAATTTAAAAGCTTTTTAGAATGAATTTTGTACTTATGTAATCAATTACAGAGACGAAATAATCGATTATTCTTCATTCAGAATTTTTTCAAAAAATTAACGTTCACTGTAATAATCGATTACGACTTCAAATTAATCAATTACACAAGATGAAAAATCTTTTAAAACATGACATTTCACTGGAATAATCGATTACAAAGTATCGCAATCGATTACACTTCATCTTATTGAAATAAATCACTCACTGGTTTAATCGATTATGCCTCGTGTGAATCGATTACAGCCCTTTGTAAAAACTAATTTTGCTTACGAATTAATCGATTACATAAGTTCGTAATCGATTATTCATGGAGTTACTGCAAAATCTACAAGATTTCTTGGAAATTGTAACTGCCCAACTGCCACCAAATTCAAAATTTGAAACTTCTGAGCTTTTATGTTAATGGGCAAATTCGAAATGACAGTTAGATTTTCAAATTTCAGACTTTGACAAACTAGTTTAAGTTGCTTATGTTCTTAATGCCTTCTGTCTATTTCTGAGTATGTTATGCTTTGTTTAATGTTTTGCTATTTTAAATTTCAATGTACAACATCATCTATATCAATTAATAGAAGTTCTGTTTTCTCTTCTTAAAATTCTCTCTATGAACATTATTTGTGTCTTTGATAAGCCAAATAGGGGGAGAAATAATTGTAATAATCATAGGGGGAGAAATGAGAAATCACTCTGTTTAAATGGGGAGAAATAATTTGTGATGTGTGCTCTGTTTGTTTGCTCTGTATTTTCATGAGAAATTAAACAAGTCAGGGGGAGCAAATTTAAAGCATTGTATACTTAACACTTGATCACACTTGTTCTTGCAAAAGCTGATTGAAATTTCAGGATATCAAGTATAATTCTTCTATCATTCATCCCTCAAAAGCAATCAAAAGTTAAACAAATGGACAATTGATAGTTGGCATGCTCAAAGCCAAAAAGGGGGAGATTGTTGAATATAGGGGGAGTTGCAAGAAGAATCAAAGAAAGAATGAAGAAGAAGCTTGATGTTTGCTTGAAGATATTTTTACTTTTTACATGCCCAATCAAGTACGAAGGCAATTGTTATTTGTTTAAGTTTGATTCAAGTACATTGTTTTGTGATCCTTGCATTGCATTTCACAAAAACATGCATTCATAGTTTCATTAAAATAAGAAAGCTGTTAAATGATTTAAAAAGAATCTAAGTTCTCATGGTTAAGTTTTTGGAAAAATGAAAACTTATTGTTTTAATCAATTACATAGTGTTTTAATCGATTAAATGCTTTTGTTCTAAATCTGGAAAAGTCATGAAGAACACTTTAATCGATTACCTTGAATCGTAATCGATTACATAGGCTTATTAGAAAACTATGCATTGCTGCTTTAATCGATTACCATGAATCGTAATCGATTACACAGGCCTATTTGAAAAATGTGATTTGTTGCTTTAATCGATTACATTGCGTAATAATCGATTATTCTGTTCATAAACATTTTCCAGAAAACTTTGGAACAATTTAATCGATTCTTTAGTAGTATTAATCGATTACATATGGAAAAATAATCGATTACACCAGCGGATTAATCGATTATTGTCAGTTAAATTTGTTTCATATAAAGCTTGGTTAGTCTGTTTTCTATATATACATATTGAACGAATTGTTCTATATACATGAGTGACTTACCCAAAAGGCACTAAGTTTTCTAAAGAGTTCAAGAGACTGATTTCTGAGTTTTTCTAGGAAGATGTGTTAAATAAAAGAAGTTTTCAAGATATTGATTCTGAGCATTAGATTTCGTACAACCTAGAATGTGTGCTAATCTCAATTCATTTTCATTCATTCATACATGAAGGATCACATGTTGTGTTTATCTTGAATCTTTCTTTTTAAGATTTTGTGATATTTGTATTCATTTGTGATAAATCAATTTGATTCTATCAAGCTTTCTAGAGTAGGTTCTCTAGGTGAAAGATCTTAGTAGGGTTCTGAAAGTCTTAGTGATTTGTTTTCTAATAGGGTTTTAGAATTCAGATTCTTTATCTATGGTTGATAAAGATAATCACTTGTAAATTGCTTGTAAAAAAATATTTTGATTTAGTGAAAACTCTGACCTAGTGTTGGTTGGAAGACACTGGATGTAGTCTCCAAGTTTGTAAGGTGAACCAGTATAAATTGATGCGTCTCTTATTCTAAATTATGTATATCTCTCATTGCTTGTATTTGGGTAATCAAGATATAATCAACAATACAAAGTTTCTAGCATTACTTGCATAACAAGGTTGATCTTGGTTGAAAGAAAAGTTCTGGTTTGAAAAAGGTTTTAAGTGATACGATCCAGATAACAAATTCAGCAAATTGTTTCAAGTAAATTTTTAAATACCTGTTTTAAACCAATTCACCCCTTCTTGGTTTATTTGAAGAGTGTTCATTGTGTTTTTCACAATTGGCATATGAATGACTTATGTCTGCAATCGGATAATGCCTCTGTGTATGGATTCCTTGAGCCACAGTCCATACAGAGATCTGGGCAATCATAATTTGAATCCGGAGACTATATTAAGAAATGGATGCGTAGTTCACAGAAACATGTCTACCTTGCAACGTACTTGAATGGGTAAGTAAAACTGTACAAATCAATTTAAATAATGTATGCAGTATAATAACTTAATGTTCTCCAATGCAGTGCACATTGACAACTGGTCGTTATATGTCCTAAGGACAATGTTGTTGTGTGGTTCTATTTGTTGCACAATAAGCTTGATAACTACCTGAAAGGAATTATTAATAGGTAGGTTGTAATTTGCAATCCATTTACTTTATTATTTCTAAGACATGAATATGTTTATTGTATAATATGCATGCATGTGTCTCTTAAGCAGTGCTTTGAAGGGATTCCACGATACTCAAGGAACTAAATCCAAGGCTACTACTAAATGGATTGCAGTTAAAATAAGTCATTTAAACAATGGTTGATGTCTTCAAAATAACTTTTATTACTATTTACACTAATTTCCGTTTAACTTTGACTATGTTATTGAATTTATTGTAATAAGCAAAAAGGAAACACTAAGTCTGGCTATTATGTCATGCATTGGATGTCGACGATAGTACAAGGAGGCTTCAAGGATAATTGGGACATGGTAATTGTCTAATTCAAAACTAATTGTTTGTTATATTTGTTTTATTTATACTTATTAAATTATGTTTTATATGTCATACAGTATTTTACTGATTAGAGACCATTGGAACTCGAGAGTTTGAAGGCAATTTGGATTCAGTGGGCTACATTTTATCTTAGAGTTAGAAATGAAACATTAGGTGGTTAAGGGATTTTTAAACAATTGTATAAATAGTTTAAAATTAGAATCGCTTAAAGGAAAAGATTTTATGTATATTGACACTATTGATTTTACTTATTATTAATATATGATTTAATTGTACTGTATTGTGAAACTGCTTGGATGTATATTTTTTCATTTGCAGGTTAAATTTGGGTAAAATTAAAAAAAACAGACAATATATTAAAAAAATTAAAAATCAACATAGGTTTTTACTAAAAACTGGTGTTGTTGTGATGTAACAACATCAATTTTTACTAAAAATCAATGTCGAATCATCATATTTTACATTTTTTTTCTTTCATTTGTTATTAGGCGACATCAGTTTTTCTAAAAAATCGATGTTGTATACTTTTATTAACATCATTTTTTTATAACTGATATTAACGCCCATACTTTTAACACTGGTGGTTTCAACATCGGATAAAAGCCGATGTGGAAAGCCTAAAAAAACTGATGTTAAAAGCGTATTTTCTAGTAGTGATTTTACGATCATCTTTGTAGTTGATGTCATCGAAAATCAATACATTCGACAATGGTTTTCAAACTGTATTTGAAGGGTACAATTTCTAAGATGATTTTGTCTAGGAACCTTCTTCAAAAAAAAAAATATTAAAAAAATAATAAGTAGGCGTTTCTAAGACAGGTTTTTTGAAAATCAGTCTTAGAAGGTCCACATTCTAAGATGGTTGTCATAGGAACCGTCTTAGAAGTTTTTTTTAAAAAAAAACTAATAAATAGGTGTTTCTAATACGAGTTTTTGGAAAAATCGTCATAGAAGGTTCACATTCTAATGCGGTTTTCATAGAAATTGTCTTAAAATTTTTTTTTTAAAAAAAAAAGGTGTTTCTAAGACAATTTGTTTAAAAATGTCTTAGTCCACATTTTAAGACGATTTTCATAGGAACCGTCTTAGAAGTTGTTTTTTTCATAAAAAAATATAAGTAGGTGTTTCGAGAAGATCAACATTCTAAAACGATTTTCGTAGGAACCGTCTTAGAAGTTATTTTTTTTATATAAAAAAATATTTTCTTGAAAAGTGAATGAAACAATTGTTAATTTACAAATAAGAAAAGAATTTGTTCGTTTTAGGAGTTAGCTGTAATATTAAAACAACATATTAGCTACAAAATCACCAAGCTAGCATTTCATTTCTAAATGAAACATGTACCTTCTTGCAAGTATTTGATATGTAGAACAAGTAATGCCAGAGAAAGGCATTATTAAAAGCTATACGCCCTTCCACTAGAGGTTGTAGACTTCAAAATGCATGAGCAAAATTATAAGGATCATGAGAAAAATTCAACAAGAAATTTCAAGAAACACCATGAGCAACACCATCATTTCCAACACCATGGTAGAGTACTACATTGTGAAATCACTTGACTTTGTGCAAAAAAATCAATAACCACTGCTTATGCAACCAATGATTTTCCAACACTTTTTTTTCTTTTAATTCGAAATAAAAATATTATTACGGATACCAATACATGAACTCAAAAAAATCCCTATATGACACAATTTTTTTCTTTTTTTCCTAAAGCGATTTAGAACACTAAATTCAAACACTTCAATTTCAAATTGGTCAGTGAGACAAGAAACGAAATCGACATCGTGCCATGCCTCCATAACAATCGAGAAAAAAATATTTTTTCTAATTAAAACAAACACAATTTGAAAAAACATGTAAGTCTCAGTGAATAAAATTATAAATTTTGAAATATAATAAAAGAGAAGATGAACCTTTTCCGGTGTAATTGCTTGGTAAACATAGACTTCACCTTTGAAGGAAATAGTGAGTTCGCTGGCTCTGGCGTGCATAGGAGAAGAAGCATTGGTGACCGAAACAACTTCTTCCCCTTCATCGGAACCATTGGCGAAATGGAACGGTTGGAAATCACCGACTTGCATGGGAACAGACGGCAGGCGGTGGTGGGTTTTCCCCGCTGTTGCTTAGATTGTTCAAGCTATTATCCATTTCGCAAGAAGCATCACTCACACTCGTGGAACCCTAAGAGAAGAAGAAGAAGAAGAAGAAGTGTGTGTGTGTGTGTGTGTGTGTGTGTGTGTGTGTGTGTGTGTGTGTTGAGAGAGAAGAGCGAATAAAGGAGTGAATAGATTTGATAGATAGAGTGAGGGAATGAGCGTAGAAAGAAAGAAAGAAAGAAATTAGTAGCAAATAATAGAAATGGAAAATGAATGAATATTAAGTGAGAGAGAGTGTTGTTTCCTAGACACAACACAACACAAGGAGTCAAGCGCAGACTGCCTTCCCCACTCAATGAGAAAGAAAAAAAATGAAAACCTTGCGTTCTTAATTTCATCAACCATTTTCAAATTCAAATTAAAAATGAGAAATGAGAAATAGACGACAGAGTCATTGAGATTGAAATTCAAATTTCAAAATAGGGGGAAAGGTAAGGGAGAGTGAGAAACGAGAAAGTAGAGGAGAGATAAAAATTAAAAATACACTCACTTCTAAGACAATTTTACAAAACCATCTTAGAATGACAGTGTAACGCCCCCTTCCTCATGAGGGTCATTACCACATATAATCACGGACAGGCAAATAAACAATCAGAGTTCTAAGCAGTTTGGAAGCACATATATAAGAGTGACATCAACAAATGTCCTCATCAGATACACTGTACATATCATATGGTGAATATACATAACCTCTGTTTAAGTACAAAACTGTACAAATAACCCTTCAGGGTACAACAAAACATAACTACAGGCTAGGTACAAAATATCAGAGCCACATGCTCTCATATCATCTAGCCTAAGGTATACACATAGCAGCTATCCCTGCACAGGCCTCTTGCCTTGGGATCTCTCTGCTCCTCCTGGTGAATCACCTGCATCATAAGTCCCACAAACGGGGTGAGATATAAAATCTCAGTAAACTCAGGGTCCTTGAAGGTATTTCCTTCCCCTGGTTCACTGACAACACAGATATGTTTCAACCACAATCATAAACATTATCAGTGAAACAA
>PYAF01002268.1:11185-22155 GCA_007407185.1 Glycine tomentella
CCACACCACCATGATGATCACATAGGTGGAGGTGACATTCCTACGCGCCACTGCCCTACCCCGACTGAATGGATAGGTGTGCCACTGGGATGGGGCTATCTTGACTGTGGCCACTGATGATGAGATGTTGAGAAATCATGCATCATATAAAGAAGAAGAGCATGCATCACATGCATCACTTGATGAGTATGTTGCATATCTATATGCTGTGTTGATAGTGTGATTTGAAGAAGGTGTGAAGTATGTATGTCTCTTATTTTATAAATGATAATATAATCTCATGTGTGTATATATGCTTTCATATATGTTTTATTCAAACCATGTTTGTCATAAACTTACCCTATTTTGTGTCTGTGGTTGACACCTGTGATGACCCCAATTTATTTGGGCGAGCAGATGAACAGTAGTAGCCGAGCATGGATGATGAACTGAGAATATGCATGGATGTTGAGTTAAAGATGTGACAAAGATGTTGTAATTTTATTTTGCTTATGAGATGTATGTGAAATTATTGATGGAATTTATTATAATTAAACCGTGGAGAGAGAATTCGTTCATGATATAAACGACTAATAGAATTTGTAAACAAAGCGAAAAGAAATTTTTATGAAATTTATGACTAAGATAATTTTAATACAAGTGGACACGAGATTTCAGCTAAAATAAATCAAACACGAGAGAGTAAAAGGAGGCGTTACAGAAATAACTGTGCAAGTATGGCATGTAGTTGCTAGAATTTCCTATGAAGGAGTTAGGAAATTTGAGGAAGAAATTGGAGGCTATAACAAGATTGACACCTACAGAGGGATGTTGCAAGACCCTCAAATAAGGCTGAAGCTGAGACTTGGAACTGGAAGCATGATTGGTGAAGATAGGCTTCTTCACCACATCATAATATACATCCTCACACCTATATAATCCAACCATGCTCAAGTGACTGATAATAATTTACAGCTGGTTTATGGGATGAAAACATCAACCCAACTGAATTGGATTCTCATCATTGAGGAGACAATGTTGAAATCCAAGAGGTTAATCAGTTACCAATTTCCTTATGTTGTTTTGGTTTCTAGGTTCATTGATTATTTTGGAGAGTATGTCTCCAATGAGATTGTGGATAACACAACCAACAACCTCATCACTGTGAAGCACCTCAACAAGCTTGGCTTGGTGAAGACCCCTAATGGGTGGCTAATGACTGGATAGCAAGCTCCACCAGTTGGTGTTGAAGAAGGTGGAGAAGAGGAAGCAGACGATGAAGCTGCTCTTGCTCAACAATAGTATACTCCTTTTGAATCTCTAATGATTCAAAAAATGGATGCAATTCTGGCTGTACATCATGAGCATAGGGCTGAGACTAATTCCTCTATGGAAGAGATTACAACTAGGCTAGAAAACATTGAGACTAGGATGACTCTCAAAGATTTTGATAATCTCTAGTTTAGTTTTGTAATTTCTTGCTCTTAGGCTGTGGTGGTTTTACTCTCTTGTTATTTTTATTTGTTTTCAGTTAATTGTCTTTCTTGGTTTATGGTTGTTAAAGTTTCATGTACTGCACTTATGAATGATTGAATAAAAATTTTGTTTCTTGTTTTACATCTTCCTTGCTTATCTTGTTCATACATGATTTGTGAAAAGTATAAAGGTTTTCGTGTTTGCATAACGAAGAAAATTTCTCATGGTTAAGTTTTGGAAAATCACATTGTGCATTGACTTAATCGACTACCAGCATTGGTAATCTATTACTTAAGCCATGAAGCACTAATTAATTGATTACAAGGAAATGGTAATCGATTACACAGTACAAAATAGAGAATATGTCTCCCTAGGTTAATCTATTACATTAGCACGGTTTGAAATAGAGACTGTTTGTGGTAATCGATTACATAGCGGTTTAATTGATTACATTGCTCATATATCTTTTCCAGAAAGTATTAAGAACACTTTAATCGATTAAAAAGGATATTAATTGATGATGTAAATAAGGAAGAAGGAATCACTTAGAAAAGGAATCAAATCTCACACAAAAGGAAAGGACAATCAATGATTCTTTTGGAAACTATAGAAACTAATCACAAAAAGAGAGAAAGCTTCTCACAAGGAGAGCAAACTTATTATCGTTCTTGTTATTAGTATATAGCTCAATTCTATAAGGCATATGAATGATCGTTACTATGTTTTTTTTAATCAGCAAAATATTATATTATACTAAGAAGTTGCGAACAAAGGGTACCCAAAAACTTTACAAGAAACTATGTAACTCTCTTTATACAAGAAGAGCTGGAACAGTTACAAATTATTAACATAAAGGCATATTATTAATTTTTAACCACCAGCCTAAGAATAAAAAAGTAAGTAACTAATTCCCACTATCGCCCTCAACTAATACTGGCCACGAAAACCAATCAACTTCTACACAAATTCCATCGTTGAGCAACCTCCTCTTTTGAATCATTAATATCCATACCGACCAACACTAAATGCAATGTTTTAAATGCAACCTCATTATGTTTCCTACATACTCACCAATATACATTCTACAACATATGATACACAAAACATGACTTTACCCACCACTCCCTGCATTTAAACTTTTCTCTGTCTCGTCATCACATTTAAACCCTACTAACCATCCATCAAAGAAAAAATACTTGCTTGTTGATTAACTTGCCATTGAATATAAGGACATGTATCATATAGGAATGGCAAAGTGGGCCAGCCTTTCTGGGCCGACCCACCAGCTCGTTATTAATTTGATAGGGCGGGGTAGAAAACCCAACTCATCATCCCGTTGTGGCCCACCCTGCCTAACCCATCAGCCTATCGGGCCAGAGGCAAGACAGGGCGGGTTGGCCCGCTATCCCGTTAACTATTATAATATTAAATACTAAATTAATAATAAAAAAACAAAAAAAAAATTATAGGGAATGTCTCTTTAGGATTTTTCCTATTTGTTTTTGTCACTCTCTCTAATCTCACAAGTGATCCACCTCCGCTTCTCACACTGCAGTCACAAAACCTCCACACCAAGGCTCCACTCCTCACGCCGCGTCGGGCTACTATCTCTCGATTCTCACACTTTGGCAACTGGGGCTTTACGCTAATGCACTTTGGTGACCTCAAACCCCACGAACACCACGCGTATGTCTCTTCTTTCTCTCAGAGTCGTCGTGTTAGCCCATCACCACCGTCATCGGCACTGTCAGCCCGTCACCACCGTCTACTCGTGGTTCTCTCTCTTAGACTCCTTTCTCTTATTCTCTGACACCATCTCACAGCTTTCAATATTTTTGAAATTTAGAAATTTTGATTTCATTTTGTTTGTTAGTATGAACTTGTTATTGTTTAATTTGTTATGGGTGTGAGAAATTATTGATTTTATTTTTTATTTTTTTACTCTACGACAACTCTCATATCATATCTTTGTACTCAATTTGCACTATATATAATTACTATAGTTAGGCCAGTAAAATAATACATCAAAATCAAAAGCTAGCGTTCACATCGACCCACCGTTGATTAAGCTTATTATTTGTTAGATATTGAAGTTATAGAAACTAATTAGCAGAACGTGAAGCCGATATGATATGACATATGATCATTCACCAAGTTACATTTTATCAATTCTCGTGTGTATGCTTTACACCTTTGAAACCTTTCCATTAGTGTTTTTAATACTACAATAATAGTAGCAAGAGTTTGAAGAGTTTTGTTTTCAATTGTTACAGAAATTATGTGTTACTTACTCAAGTGTTATGCCAGTGAGTGAGTCAGTCAAAGAAAAAAGAGAATTTTGGTAACAATTCAACAAAATCATAGCCTTTTTTCCAACATTTCTCCATGTTTCCCTTTCAACCATTTGTGTTAAAACACCAATCTCAATGAAGTCAAGGTGCAGTTTCATAATTGTCTCAACCCCATGCCCAATTCCACTCCTTCTACCATTCCCAAATGTATTTATTTTCCTCAGAGGTGTGAAGTTGTGACTTATCCCAAATGTATTTATTTTCCTCTTGAAAAAGTCATTATTTTGCTAGAAAAGGTTTATTATCCAAATGAGTCAATAGAGAAAGATTTTAATGTCTTTATATCTATGAATGAATTGTTCTGCACAATCTGTCTAGGAAGATGTTAACAGAAGTATAAAGTACATTGGCTAATGTTTGTTGATTCATCTGGTTGTCCATCATGATTTGAGGTTGTACTGTCTTGTGGTTTTTAAAATAAACATAGTTTTGTAATATCTAAATTTTAATTATTTATGGTGTAATTTTTATCTTGATGTAAGGTGTCATCTAAAAAGTCATGACCTAAATTTTTTTGTCTAGAATTGATAAGAGGGATATTGTAGTTTAATCTGGTGGTTGACATGAGGATGGTATATGTTCAATATTGTGGGGGGCACCATTGAGTAGTTCATGTATCTTTTTATGCATATGCTTATGCTTTTAGTTGTTCCTACATGTAAAAAATAAAATAATGTTATTTGCTTTACTTGTTCAATTAAACAAAAATACAGGATTTGAAGTTGAAAATTGAAATGGATGAGGCAATTAGTAAACCCTTTTGTGATGATGTTATTGTTAGTAATGATGAAATTGAGAAACATGATGTTGAAAATGAAAAAGATTTTGTTGAACTTGATAATAAAAAAAGGCTAAGCTCACAACGACTAAATGTTGGAAAGTTTTTACTAGGATTGGTGTGGGTAAGGGTGGAAAAGAAAGCGCAAAGTGTAATGCTTGTGGCAAAAAATATGTAATTAGTGAGAAAAAATTTGGGACTTCTCATTTAAATCGTCATATTGGGAGATGTGAGAAAATCAAATATGAAGATGTGAGTCAAATGTTTTGAGACATGCAAGGAAAGTTGAAGGCCAAAAAGATAGATCAAATGGTGGCACGTGAATTGTTGTGTAATATAATGATTAGGTGTAATTTGCCCTTCATTTTTGTTGAGTATCTAGAGTTTCGGGCTTTGATAAGTTATTTGTGTCCTAAAGTATTATTTACAAGTTTGGAAAATCTAGTGCGTTTTGATTGATAGTATGAAAGATGAGGATAAAGTAATCAAGGATATGGTTGAACTGATGATGGAGAAATTTGATAAGTATTGGGATGAATATAGTATGCATTTGGTGCTATTTTAGACCCAAGGATGAACTTGGAAACATTGGGTTATTGTTATGAAAAGATTGATCCACTTACTTGGAAAATAAAATTGGAGAAAATAAAGAGCAAGTTTTACATGTTTTTCTCCCAATATTCTAGCAAAGGTTCTGCTTCAAATGTCAAAAAGCGTAAGCATAATCAAATTTCATCCTCAACCACTTCTTCCAAACCAAGCCTTTTTATGTTAGTTGCTTATTTTATTTTCAGACATAATTTTAATTCAATTACTTTTTATTCTTTTCTATTATATATGTTTCAAACCTTTTTTTCCTTATCGTTTTAGGAATTAAAATTGCACAAGCTTCAAGTTGCTAATAAAAATGGAAGGAGTCAACTTGATACATATTTGGATGAACCATCATTAGATTTTGATTTTACCAAGCACATGGATATACTCTAGTGGTGGAAGAGTAATAGCCAATGTTTTTCAGATCTTTCTTTAATGGCTAGGGACTTGTTGAACATCGTTATTACTACAATTGCTTCTGAATCTACATTTAGCATTGGTTCTCGGATCCTTAACAAGTATAGGAATCATTTCTTGCCTGAAAATGTGGAAGCAATTATTTGTACTTCCAATTGGCAGTATCGTTTCGTTGATAGTAATTCATTTGATCTAATTGTAAATATTTTTTATATTTATACAACTTGATACATGTTGGTATTCTTACTTTGAATTGATTTTCATTGTTAATGTGATGTAGGTGATGAGGGGGGAGATGACTATGATGCAAAAGTTATCTGACTTGTACTTTTATTATGACATTTTAGACTTTTAGTTTGGTTTATGTTTAATGACTTTGTGTTATGATTTGGTTGCTTGGTATTGGTACTTGGACATCGGTAGACTTATTATTAGTTATTATTGAAGACTATTAATATTTGTGTGGTTTAAATATTTTTTGTGATTAAGATTTGAAGACAAGTTTGTTATTTTAATTTATTTTTTTTGCTGAAAGGTTGTTATTAGCTAAAAGTTTGTTATTTTGCTCTTTTTTTTTTTTATTAAATGGCGGGCTAGCTCCTCAGCTCACCTTCAGGCAAGGCGGGATAGTATGTGTAATCCGCCAAGTCTAAGCTGGCTAGCTCGTCCCGCCCTGCTTTTGGCGGGCCAAAACAGGGTGGTCCATCCCACTTTGTCATCCCTGATATCATAGCCTGAGATGTTCTTGAGCCAGAACCATGTGGAAAAGCAAGTTTCTTGGACCCGTTTTCGCATATCAACATTGCCTTCCCTAAACACACAACAATTCTTATGTTTCTAAATGTTCCAGGGTATTGATGCCAACAAAACCATTCTTAAGTTGCTACTTGACTTTGAAAATCAGTTGCCTCTGTGTTGAGAGAAGTGCATATTTGTTGTACCTGGTAGAACAACTTCCTCACCAAGCCAACCACCACACGACCTCCATACATGATGAATAAACTTGTAATTGAACAATACATGATCAGTGGTTTCATATGTTAAGTTGCACCAGCGGCAGAGAGTTGATGGAAGCAATACCCCCTCCTTTCTAAGATCATTCTTGAAGGCAAGTCATTATGTAGGATTCTCCAGATAAAGCACTACACTTTTGTGGGAATTTTCAAATGCCATATTTATATCACTATTCCCCCTAGATGACATGATAGACACATATGCATAATTTACTTTATATTGTTTGTTCTCGCCTTGTGGCCAAAGCCATTCATCTTGCATGTTAGAATAAAGTTGTATACCTTCTAGCTTATATGATAATTCTTTTTCCAAGTCCTCCCTCCTCCCACACAATACCAAGTCTCCTCCACTATAACTTACAAGACCACACCCCATTTACCCACTACCCCATATTATGTAGGATTTAAATTACCGGTCCCATTTTTTGAGCACCAACTGTTGCAGCTACCAATAAGAAGTTGACACATCATTAAGGATGACATGTGTATTTTTCAATTCACAAAATGCCTTTGCCCAAATTACAAATTAATGTATGTTGAGTTATGAATTGTAGCTCACATATACTCAGATTGATACTTTTGTGTGATGAATTTTTTTTATCATTCATAGAAGGGCCTAAAGGCCATTTTGTGTGTTGAGTTATGATTAAAACTTGGGTACTAAGGGTGTTTATGGGTTGGGTTGTGTCGGGTTTGTGTAATTTTTTTGCATACTCGATCCAATTCAATCCATTCATAAACTGATTGGGTTAATTAGGTCTAAATATTAAAAAAAATTAGAATAATATTTTTATTTTTGTCTAAATTTTTGTAAGTATATAATGACTAAATGCGGTAAAAAAATAAATTTTGACAATATTCGACTAATAGAATTAATGATTTCAATGCTAATATGATATGTTTATTTTATATAAAAATAAAGTATTGTATTAGCATGAGAAAACATAAACAAATTAAGACAGGGATAAAAAAAACTACAATTTAGAAAAGAGAAAAAATCATGAGTAATTTAATTTAATAAATTATGTGAGCTAAAATTTAATGTGTTTTGTATTTAATAATTAATTTTTATATAATAATAAATTTAATTATATGGTATGAGTTTGATTGGGTTGAAAAAAATAAAATCCGCTATCCAATTTGTATATGATTAAATTTTAATTGTGTTAGGTTGAGTTAAATATGAATATTTAAGATTCAATTTAATATAATTGCATCGAATTGAGTTACAGATTAATTTGGACACGTGAACACCCTACTGGGTGCAGTATTTTTTTTTTTTTTTTTTGCTATTTTTACGTTACAAATTTACAAATTATGCCGTCAAATTCTTGGTTGTGCCGTGTTTTGATCGTGCTCTGTTAGGAAGTAAATGGTTAGTGCTGATAATTCGTACATAAATATTCTTATGAACACATATTATTTGGATAAATAACACCAATTCACACTTGGATAAGGTGGTATATTCGACTACAATATCCATGCTATCCATTCGGATTCATGCTTCAGAATTGGAGGGTTGGTTGAAGGAGTTCTTCCTTGCTGTTGCTAAAACGGTCTTGTCAGCTACTATGAAGTATGCTGCTGCCGTCGCTGCAATCAAATTGTAAAGTTAGGAATGGTGGAAATAATTTTCAGTATATAAAATAAATCTTACTTAAAATTTATTTTGTTTTAGTCTTAAAAGTTTTACAATTTTTTTTTTTTAGTTTTTGGTGAACGAATAAAAATGAACTGTTATTCTTAAACGCAGAATAATAAAAGAATAAATTCCAATAAAAAATAAAACAAATTATGTATTTTCATATATTTCAGCAAATTATTAAGAGATCACAGTGCTTTCAAACCTGTGGAAATTATGAGAGCTTGAGCTGTGTGATTGAGATTGGCTCGTGCCCAAGGCAGCATCCTTACACTAGCCAGCTGCACACCAAGCATAATTATTCTGATAAAAATCTCTTCAGCGAAAAATCTTTAGTACAATCAGAATTGTTATCAAGATATTCTCTGGTATATTTTTATTATTAGTTAAAATTTATTAGACATTAAAAGTTCATTAATGTGAATTTTAAATAAAATATAAGACTTGATAATTTTTTAAAATTTCTAATAAATTTGACTGATAATAAAAATAATGCGTAAGAGTTTGATGTTAACATTTCTCTGAATAGAATAATAATCATTGGTCGTTATTTTAAATGTAAATTTGTAAATTGATCTCATTAAGAAGATCTTTTGGGATTGAGTGAATGAAAGTGAACTGAATATAGAGGTTGGAGAAATACTTACAGTTGGAATGGCAGAGGCAACACTGGCAACAACTGCTGCCTTTGCTCCCGCTAACACACCCTCTGTTTACACACAAAATGAGAAAAGGTAAACAAACTCAAATCAAATTAGTAATAATCTCAGATTGGGAAATTGGCAAAAGTTCTCAGCAATTATATAACTTAATTTTGACATTCCTCATCAGCGGTCCATATCATATCAGAAATAGTTAGAAGTATCGATCAATGAACAAAGACCAAGGCATACACCGGACTAATAAATATTGATATAACTGATAATAATGATTTGTATTTCTTATAAATGATCCAAGTTTCGAATTCTGGTTGACCCTTATTATGAAATAAACTATATTCGAAAGAGAATACTCAGCATGTGTATTTTAAATTCTCAACAAAAATTAGTCTATAAGATAGAAGTTGTCCTTCACCTAACTATATACGTAATTTGATTGATGTGGGTATCTGACCAAACCTTAATACATGTATTTTTTATTCTTTAAAATTACAAAATATTTTATTTGAGTTAATACTTTCTCATTTTATACATTTGTTGATTTTAAAGAAATCATATCCAAATTCACTATAAATGCTTTCTCATTCTATATTATGTTTCTAGTTATGGCATTTCTTGCCTAACAATTATTTCAAGAAAATAATTTCTGCTCAGTAAAAGAAAAGAAAAATGGGATCACAAAATTTGCTATACAATGTACATTCTTTTTTAGCACAAAAATTGGAAGTAAAAGATTTTATGTACCATGAGAACAGCCCTTAGCGAAGGCCAAATTTTGGTCAAGTGAAGCAAAACTAGGCCTCTCGAGGGGAGAATTTCCTTTGGCCATCTTCAAAGTTGTAAATTACAAGCGAAAGGTGGCAATAAACAATAAAGAAATTGGAGTAGCTTTGGATGAAGGAAAGGTTGAAGTTTTGTGAGGATATTTATAGGAGTTGGTGAGAAAGTATGTTTACTTGGGTCAATTCAATCTTTGGGGTGAGGGGTTGGAGTTTGATGGTTTCCTAAGAATCCAACGTCTCCTAGAACCTTGTTTTCACTTAAGATTCGGTTACGGTCAGTTGATTCTTACGGCATGTTTCCAAAATACCCTTGTTATAAGCTAAGGGTTGTAATTAAATAAGACAGATTGATCATTGATGATAATTGAACAAGGAAGTAGTTTTTTTTTTCTTTTAAAATTTAATTTATACCTGGCTTTAGTACTTTGGTCATCTTATTAGGAGGATCCTATCACAATGAAGGCGGGAAACAGTGAACTATAATGTTAAAGATTTAGAAATTGTAAGTTATACAATCAATACTTGTACTAAATTAATTTTTTTAACTGTATTTTAAATATTGGAGACAAATTATATATATATACCACAAAATTTTATGTAAACATTTGGTTGAAAGGTGGTAATTTTTTTTAGAGGGTCCTACAAATAAATTTTCTCTCTCTTATCTTTTTTTTTTTTTTTTGGTAAATGACTCTCTCATGTCTTGAGCAGCTCTGCATGAGTAAGGCAAACAAGTCCAAATAATACTTTTTTAATAAAAAAGTATCAATTTGGGGCTGTTTTTAAACTATTTACCAATCTGGGTAGTAAGACATGCTCATTTTGGGCGTGACTGGTTACGCACAGATGAGGCGTGACTTCCTGTTGATTTGAAAGATTGCTGAACTAAGGGGGAGCTTTTTGAAGATTAAAGACTTGGAAAAGTTTTGGCTTTCAACATGCTTGAAGGTTTGAAGGCTTGAAGATCAAGATTGTGATTCAATGTAAAAGGAAAGGAAGTCTTCTGATGACCCAAGTTTCTATATGCATATCATTGATAATCATTCATGCATTGCATCTTAAAAGCTTAAGTAATTGATCTGAAACTGAAAAAATAAGTAAAGCTTTTTGGAAAAATAGTTCTAAGTGTTTTTAATCGATTACCATACTTATATAATCGATTACATTGTTCTTCAGAATGCTGGAAATGAGTTAAGAACAAATTAATCGATTATTGCATCGTTTTAATCGATTATTTCATCATTGCATTCATGAAGTTTTTAATGAGTGACTGGTTTAA
>PYAF01002268.1:25089-45949 GCA_007407185.1 Glycine tomentella
TTTAAAATTGATATGATCAATCATCTTAATTTATCAAATTAATCAATTTAGTTATTCGAATTAATAATTATTAGTCAAATTTAGTACTTGGAAATAAAGATGAAGTCAATTGGTGCATTCTAAAGGAAATATCAAAGTAACTGGTTTTCAAAACTCTATATAATAATACTAATATTCTTGTAATTTCTGACAACAATATTTAGTAATTATAATCTAAACTATAATGTGTGATCCCAAGAGGTTAACTCAGTTACTTGAATAAAATATGTGAGTATTGTAAATATTTTGATACTATGTTTAATTTCTATGATTAAAAAAAAAAAAAAAAACTCAAGTTTGTGACGCTGAATTGCTACAATTTTTTAATAATTGTCTCTTTGTATAAAGCTCTGGTTTGGTTTAATAAAATAGCTCCATCTTTTCGGCTATGGCCACAGTGTTATATAGAAAATAACCATGGGTTTATATGATCGTTGCCTCTTAACCCATCTCAAAAATCAAAAAATAAAAGAATAAATAAAATAACGAAGAATCAAAATGAATTGTTGTCTAGGTGAACTGAATAGCAACACGAAATAGTGTGGGCAACTGCTTGCACTCCCGTATTCCTTAGGCTGTTTCTGGTTTTGGTCGACCTGGGTGCCTAGCCCAGGCCTTATTTAATATTTAATGTCTTAAAGATAAAAATATTAAAACATTCAATATATTTATTTAGTAAATATTTAATTAATAAAATTTATTTAAGACTTTAAAATAAAATGTGCATTTTTGTTAAAATTATTAATATTCAATGTCAATTATTTTTAAAATGGTCATGATTGAAAAAATAAATATATCAAATACTATAGTTAAGAATTAATTATTGATAAACATAATGGAGTGATAATTTATGCTTTCTCTCGTATTTTTCATTTTTCATATGTTTTTTAAAATTTAGATATGTGCTCTGATCTAATTAATCACTCATTGAATTAAATAAATATTACTTTACTATTTTTATTTACATTAAAATATCTTCACCATATAGTATTTTTCTACGACCAACTTATAAAATCATTTGTTAAATTTATGTTCCAAATAATATATACTTTACCTATAATAGTATGATAATTCTCAATATATTATTATTTTACTTATTTTCAATATGTTAATAATGGTTTTGAATAACTTATTAAGGACTTCAAGCCTAATCTATTCCTTCCTTGGGAAGTTTGGTCCACATATATTTTAGCTGAAATTTTGAAAAATATATTTTTCTTTTATAAAAATACTTTGAAAAGGATAGTGGAAAGGTGATTACTTCTAAAAATAATAATTAAATATCTATATGTTTATCAAAGCATGAACATTGTGACATTCTTCACCTCAAAGGCTTTATTTAAAAGTCGTCTAGTTTGAGTAGTGTGTCTAAGTTGTAAAATTTTTTATACTATCTTTGATTTTTATGAATAAAAAAGTTTTATTTAAAAGAAAGATCCGAAAAATAAGAAAACTCGAGTATGCAAATATTGACTATTCAAAAACTTTTCACAAGTAAAATATTCAGATTCTCAATTTTCATAATCATCCATGCATATAATGTATAAAGATAAATCATGAGAGTTAGCACTCCAAAGACCATGTATCGTGTAAAATATCTAACAATACGAAGAAATAAATATAACCACGTAACCACACCTTTTGCGTCGCAGCTATTAGAGCACAAGTTACAAAACTAAAAAAATAAACTAAGCATATATAGAAGGCTATGCCTGTCCTCCGTCATCAAGCTCAACACCGAGATGATCCTCACCATGCAATGACAATCAGCTCAAACACACAATGATAGAGGTCCATTGCAAGTTCAAGGTCAAGAAGGAGAAGCAAGTTCAAGGTCAAGAAGGAGAACTTGAAGAACTTCCTTTGATGAGCTTGAAAACAATAAGAATACCCACAATAACCAAGAGGGGGGTGAATTGGTTTAAACTTGACCTTTTAAAATTATTTATCAAATCAGAGTTAAAGGATCTTTATCACTTTAAAAACCAAGAATGTTCTTATTCAATCAACTTACTCAGTTCAAGAAACTAATAGCTCAAAACAGAATTTGTTGGGTAATGATAACGAAAAAAACATCAAATGAACAAGATGACTTGTAGAGATAGAGATAAAGAAAAACAACACGAGCAATTTATACTGGTTCACTTCACAACAGAAACTATATCCAGTTTCTTCTAATCAACACTAGATTAGAGTTCCACTATTATAAATTTTTGTTCTTACAAGCTTTACAACAACCTCTCTTTATCAACACTAGATGAAGAATAGAAATCTAAAACCCCATTAGACTTCTAAAGAATAAGAACCAGATAACACTATGCTGTTCTTTTCTAGAGAACACTACTCTAGCCAAAGCTTCAAGAATCCACTTACAATAGTATCAAATAAGAGAAATTATAAAAACGAAATTACAAACAAAGATAATGGAGAGAAAAACCTGATGATCCAATGGATATGAATGCATATGAATTACCAATTGAGGTTGAATAGCATAAAACAGACTTTCAAAACATGCTCTCCATTAAACTCTTGAAGTTTCTTGCCCAAAAATCATTCAATAGCTCATGATGATTAAACAGTGGGACAAGACGTTAGGAAACCCAGAAAGTCACTTTAAAACTCTTAGAAGGCTTGTGTATGCTCAGAAAATATGAAGTGTTCAAGTTACAAATCAAGTCAAGCCTTCCTTCTATTTATAACAGAACTTTGTAACAACCAGTAATCGATTACACGCGTCCAATAATCGATTAAAATTCATATCTAATCGATTAATTTATTACTTAATCGATTAAAGTGTTTAAGGCAGATTTCTGGGTTTCACAACGAACAATATAATTGATTAAACCGAGCTGTAATCGATTAAATCATAAAAGTCTTATTTCAGAAATAGCCTGTGTAATCGATTACAAATGATGGTAATCGATTAAGGCAGCAAGGCAGGCTTTTTTCATATAGCCTATGTAATCGATTACAAATGATAGTAATCGATTAAATTAGTGATAACATGATTTTCAAGTTAGCTTGTGTAATCGATTACAATAAATGGTAATCGATTAAAGCAGAAATGTATTATATTTGAATTATACCATGTAATCGATTACAAGAAATGCGTAATCGATTAATATGAACATTAAAGCTTTCCCAGTTATAAACAAAAGCCATAGAATCGATTAATCCGTGATGTAATTGATTAAACTGTGTATCAAAGCTTTTCCAGTTTTAAACATGAACAGAATAATCGATTAATCTCATGGGTAATCGATTAACACAGTGAAAAAACATTTTTCCAAAAGCTTTACCCATTTAGATCTTTTTTCGAAATAACTTTGATTCTTTGATAAAAACACTTAAGCATATAAATGATTATATGTATGCAAATGCAAGGATCAATAGATTTGCTTCTCATACACTTGGATTTGAATTTCAATCTTCAAGGCATGTGAAAAGCTCAAAACACTTCTAAGTTAAAAGCTTCATTCTTCTTGTTGCTCCCCCTATATCCAACAATATCCCCCTTTTTGGCTTTGAACATGCTAAATATTGATTGACCATGTGTTAGAGATTTGTAGTGCTTTGAAGGATGAGCAAAGATAAAATTCTTGAACTTTGTTTGAACTTTATCAATCCTAAAAGCAAACCATCCTTTTTGCCAAGACCAAGTGTTAAGAAATTTGTTGGTTTAACAATTAATCATTTACTTCTTTTAGTTAGCTTCTATAACTTAGTTTGCTCCCTTTCACTTTGTGAATTTCATCATTCATCAATTTGTAAAAATTACAACATAAAACAGAGCATACCAGAGTTAGTTACAGAGTTACCAATCAACTTTTACTCCTCCTATTTGCCTTTTCAAAGGCAAAAGGTAGCACAACAAGTAAGAGAAGAAAATGCAAATTCATTAATTGGAATCAAAGAAAAGAAACAATACATTAATCAGATTTTAAAAAAAAACATTAAAAGAAAAACAGAGCAACATTTAGAAAGTACAAGAGGCTTAAATTTAGTTAGGAAAATCATCAAGCACAAGTCTAGCTTCTATGCTTTCTACCATAGATTTGATCTCCTCCAACGCTGAGTTAGTTTTAGCCCTGTGCTCATGATGTAGAGACAATAAGCCATTCGTCTTTTGAATCATAAGAGATTCAAATGGACTGTAAGATGGTTGAGCAGGGCCTTCATCTTTAGCATCTTATTCTTCTTCATTTCCAACAGCGTGGACTTGTTGGCCAGCCATTTGCCATCCTTGAGGAGTCTTGACCATCCCTAGCTTAGTAAGATGCTTATCTTTGATGAGGCTGTTGCTTGAGTTTGTGTTGTCAACAACCTCATTAGAAACATCAATTTTAAAGTAGTCAATAAACCTGGAAACTAGAACAGGGTATGGAAAAGGGTAATTCATTAACCTCTTTGATTTAAGCATAATTTCTTCCAGAATAAGAATCCAAATCATCTGAATGGAATTCTTGAGACCATACACAATTTGCAGGTCATCATTATGGCTTGGGCATGATTGGTTGCTCTAGGAGTTAAGATGTAGGTAATTATGTAGTGAATGAGTCTGTCCTCATGGGTCATTGGGCCAGTGCCTAGCCTAAGCTTCAGCCTCATTTGGGGATCAAGAAGCATCCCCCTGTAGGTCTCCACCCTATTGTACCCCTCAGCCTCTTCTTCAAATTCCTTTTACCTTCAAAGGAAATTCCAGCTACAGCTTCCCAAATCTCAGGAGTAATCTCCATGGCTACTCCATTAACTTGAGACCAAAGGGTCCCATCCATAGAGCCCTTAGCACAGGTGTAAAACACCTTCACTAATTTAGGGTAATAGGTACCCTTCATCTCAACAAATTTCCTTAACCCTTGGGTTTCAAGAAAAGCAGGGAATTGAAAACCTTCCCTAATAAACCAGTCAATTTCAAGGTATTTGGGAGAATAGATTAATTTGGTGGCATTGAACTGAAGATATGTTATTTTGTCTCTCTCAGCAGGAAACCAGTGGTCTAACCTATTGACAGCAGGATTAGAGGTTTCACCAGCAAAGGTGTGATTTCTTCCTTCAACAAGGGCTGTATTTATAGAAAATTTTGGACTTCAAAGATTTAAAATTTGAAATTAGGAACAGTTAGTACGAATTAATCCACTATTATTAACACACAGAAGATTCAAATTTGAACTAGGTGGCAATTGGGCAGTTACAATTTCCAAGAAAAACTGACAGATTTTGCAGTAACTCCATGAATAATCGATTATATGCTCATGTAATCGATTAATTCGTAAGCAAAATCACTTTCTGCTCGACCAATAATTTATTACAGAAAGAATTCAAATCTTACAAAAAATTTCAGTCAATTTAATCGATTACCATGCATTGTAATCGATTATTATAGAGATATTTGAAATACAGAATCAATTTGAAGCTGGTGTAATCGATTAATTCGTTGTGTACTCGATTATTCCAAAAAGATTTGAATTTTTAAAACAGATTCTCAGCAATTTAATCGATTACCATTTATTGTAATCGATTATTCCAGTGAACTTTGGCTTTTTGAAATATTTTCGAAGGCCAATTAATCGATTATCTTGATGTTGTAATTGATTACATGAGTTCAAAATTCATTATGACAAGATTTTTTAAGTGATTTTAATCGATTCTTCCGATAGGTAATCGATTATTATAGAGAATTTATCAGAATGAACAGTGTATTATGCAACACAACTTGAAAATTGAAGGCATATGTGATGATGGAACAAGTATGAAGCTATTTCACATGGATAAGCACATAACAATCATGCTAATGAAGGCTTGATTCATCCAAGATACCTAGCATGTTTCTAAGAGTGTAAAATCTATCTTTAGCCAAAGGTTATTTGAATATATCAGCCAATTGATTATGTGATGTATGATTGAACCCATCAATCATGATTTTTCCCAAATCTTCCTTACATTCAAACTTAAACTTCAAGTTTTCTTCAGGGACACAAGGTTGTCCAGAATTCAGAAATGGAAAGTGGGGAAAAGGTAAGGGATGAAGCTGAATGGCACCATGGAAAAGCCTTCTAATAAGCCTAGGAAGAATCGCCACAATAGCTTGAAGTTATTGATAAGAAACATGAGGTTCTTACACAAGAACAAGAGAGAAATCTCTTTCACACAAACTCTGCTTTCATTCACTTAGAAAAATGGAGTTCCCCTTTTACATTTCAGTTGACAACTTCATATACAAAACGAAAATAACTGGCTGTAATCGATTATTCCGTTCAAGTAATCAATTATTTTAACAAAAAATAATCGATTATTTCGACCAAGTAATCAATTAATTTGTTCTTGATCTTCTGGAAACAGATGACGAACAAAATAATCGACTATTTCGTTGGTAATCGATTAACACAGAAAGTTTTCATTTTTCCAAATAGTTGTGTAATCGATTGCAGACTAATGGTAATCGATTAAAATAGACTAGCTTTGTTTCTGTGTGTAACTGAACTCCTGGGAATCGATTACAAGATTATGGTAATCGATTAAAACAAAAAGTATGTGTTTTATTTTTATTTTACAGAAATGCTTCTAACAAGTGCTGAAATTTATTGAATTAAATTGAACTTGAGACACCAAAATCCAGCCCTTGTTATCCTTGAGTTGATGTGCCTCTTCATACTTGTCCAAGTTTGCTTGGATGTGATCCTGAAGTGCTTGAATCCTAGCTCTTGTCATTGGTCTGTTAAAGCTCACCAAAGGAAGTGCTTCAAGCTTTCCTTCTAGACCTTTGGCTTGGGATGGACCTCCATCATACCCTCCTTCTTGAAAAGAACTTGTCCTCAAGTTTGCTTCCTCACTTGTACATACATCATACAAAGAAAGATCACAAACATTGAAAGTATTACTCACACCATTCTCACTAGGCAAATCAGGTTTGTAAGCATTGTTGTTAATCCTCTCCAAAATCTTGAAAGGTCTATCTCCTCTTGGTTAGAGCTTGGATTTCCTTTCATGAGGAAATCTGTCCTTCCTTAAATGAAGCCACACCAAATCTCCTTCATTAAAGATCACTTGCTTCTTGTACTTATTGGCTTGCTTTGCATATTATTCCATCTTTTTTTTCCACATGTGCCTTCACTTGTTCATGCATTTTCTTCACATAAGAGGCTTTAGACAAAGCATCATGATTAATCATAGAAGAAGTGTTAGGTAAAGGCAATAAATCAAGAGGAGTTAAAGGATTAATGCCATAAACAATTTCAAAAGGAGACAAGGAAGTAGTCTTGTGAACTACTCTATTGTAAGCAAACTCAATGTGAGGTAGACACTCCTCTCATGTTCTCAAATTACCCTTGATGTAGCATCTAAGGAGTTGACCCAAGGTCCTATTCACCACCTCGGTTTGACCATCCGTTTGTGGGTGACAAGTTGATGAAAACAAGAGTTTTGTACCAAGCTTACCCCACAATGTTTTCCAAAAATGGCTGTGGAACTTTGTGTCTCTATCACTCACAATGATTCTTGGCAATCCATGTAGTCTTACCACTTCTTTGAAGAAAAGATTAGCTACTTCACAAGCATCATCACTCTTGTGACAAGGAATGAAGTGTGCCATCTTTGAGAACCTATCAACAACAACAAAAATAGAATCCTTTCCCCTCTTGGATCTTGGAAGACCAAGCATAAAATCCATAGAAATATCAACCCAAGGGGAGTTAGGAATAGGCAAAGGTGTATACAAACCATGAGGCATTAATCTAGATTTAGCTTTATGACAAACAATGCATTGAGAAACAAGCTTATGCACATCATGCCTCATTTTTGGCCAAAAGAAATGTTCGAGTAAAATAGCCAAAGTTTTATCACACCAAAGTGCCCCATCAAATTATTCTCATGGGCTTCCCTAATGAAAAGTTCTCTCAAAGAGCTTTTAGGAACACATAACTTCTTTTCCTTGAACAAGAAACCATCATGTCTAAAATATCCTTGATGAGCCCCTTTTTCACACGGTGCAAAAATACTAGAGAAGTCATGATCATTTGCATACAATTCCTTTATGTGATTAAAACCAAGCAACTTAGTTTCAAGCATAGAAATTAGATAATGCCTTCTTGATAAGGCATCCGCCACCACATTCAACTTTCCTTGCTTGTGTTTAATGACATAAGGAAATTGCTCTATGAACTCAACCCACTTAGCATGTCTCTTGTTGAGTTTACCTTGACTTTTCAAATATTTAAGAGATTCATGATCACTATGTATCACAAATTCCTTAGGTAAAAGATAATGTTGCCAATTTTGTAAAACTCTAACAAGTGCATACAACTCTTTATCATAAGTGGAATAGTTCAAACATGCACCCTTCAATTTTTCACTAAAATAAGCAATAGGATGTTTATCTTGAATTAAAACCCCCCAATGCCCACATTAAATGCATCACATTCCAATTCAAAGGAAGCATTAAAATTAGGCAATGCAAGAATAAGTGCATGAGTTAACTTATCCTTCAATGTTTGGAAAGCAATTTCATGTTCTTGCTTCCAAGAAAAGCTCACGGTTGTCTTCATCAATTCATTCAAAGGAGAAGCAATGGTACTAAAATCCTTCACAAATCTCCTATAAAATCTAGCTAAACCATGAAAGCTTCTCACATCCTTCACACCTTTTGGAGTTGGCCACTCCATGATGGCTTTCACTTTTTCTTGATCTACTTGGACTCCTTGAGCACCTACTACAAAACCTAGAAACACTACTTGTGAAGTGCAAAAAGAACATTTATCAATTGCTCCATACAATGTTTCCTTTCTTAGTACCTCTAAGACACTTTTTCATGCATTAAATGATCATTTAGATTGGCACTATAAACAAGAATGTCATCAAAGTATACTACCACAAACTTCCTATAAAGTGTCTAAGAACATGGTTCGTAAGTCTCATAAAGGTACTAGGTTCATTAGTCAACCCAAAAGACATAACTAACCATTCATAAAGCCCAAATTTTGTTTTGAAAGCCGTTTTCCATTCATCCCCTTCCCTCATCCTTATTTGATGATATCCACTCTTAAGATCAATTTTAGAGAAAATAGTAGCACCATGCAATTCATCTAGAAGATCATTAAGTCTAGGGATGGGATGTCTATACCTTATGGTGATCTTGTTGATTGCCCTACAATCCGTGCACATTCTCTTAGTTCCCTCCTTCTTAGGCACTAGAATAATAGGCATAGCACAAGGGCTCATGCTCTCACGGATCCATCCTTTGTCAAGTAGCTTTTCCACTTGTGCTTGGATCTCCTTTGCTTCCATGGGGGAAGTCTTATATGCTGGCCTATTTGGAAGTGAACATCCTGGAATCAAGTCAATTTGGTGCTCTATGCCTCTCAAAGGAGGCAAGCCATTAGGCACTTCTTTTGGAAAAACATCATGATATTCCTCTAAAAGAGATTGCATAGCTTTTGGCAATTTTTCACCTTCTTTTTCAACATGTAAAAAAAGAGAGTTAGGAAACATAAAATAAAGAGGTTGTTGTGCCAATAACACTCTTTTAATTTGTTTTTTTTACTCAAGAACAAGCTCTCTTTAGTCTCATGAAATTTTTTTCTCTCATTTTCTTTCTCTTTTCTTTTCTTCTCACTAGTTTTTCTCTTTACTAACTCACTTTTCTTCTCTTTTTTAGGTGCATTATTTTTTTTTCAACTCCTCAATTCTCTTTTCTTTCATCTTTATTTGATCCTTACACACTTGTCTAGGAGTCAAAGGCCTCAAATAATTTTCTTGCCTAAGTGCTCAAATTCAAAAGTGTTCTCCATGCCATTGTGTATCACTTTCCTATCATATTGCCATGGTCTACCAAGAAGGATATGACCAGCCTCCATAGCTACAATATCACAAAGAACATTATCATTATAAGCATTAATAAAAAAAGGAATGAGCACTTGAGAATTTACCACCACTTTCACTAAGTCATTGTAGCTTGTATGGCCTTGGATGCTTTGTGGTTGGCAAGTGTAATTTCTCCACAAGTCTTGTGCTAGCCACATTGGTGCAACTCCCTCCATTAATGATAAGTGAGCACACTTTCTTTTCAACTAAACACCTTGTGTGAAATATATTTTCTCTTTGACTTTCCTCTTTTTCTAGGCAAAAATTACTCAACATTCTCTTTACCATCAAGAGATCACCCTCTTCGGCCTCCACTAGTGTAAGTTCTTCTTCTTCTTCACTTGAATAACTATTTGAGTCCCTTGAAGACTCACTCTTTTTGTCTCCATCTTCAAGCAAAATCATAGTTCTCTTGTTGTGACATTGGGAAGCAATGTGACCCTTACCAAGGCACTTAAAACACTTGATATTGCTTGATCTTGTTGGAGTTGGTTCCACTATTTTTCTACTTGAGCTCTCCACCTTCTCTTCTTTATTTTTCACATGAGAAACCTCCCTTTTAGGCTTGTCCTTCCAACTAGAAGTTGCAGCCCCATTGGTCTTGGAAAAGGAAGCTTTTCTGCTTTTTATTTGTTGCTCCATCCTTTAAGCTTTGTGGATTAGCTCCTCAATAGTTGCATATGAGTGTAGCTCCATCACATCTTGAATTTCTCTATTCAAGCCATGAAGAAATCTAGCCTTTGTTGCTTCTTGGCTCTCCACAATTTCATCCCTTATCATCATTAATTCCATTTTCTTGTAGTAGTCATCAACACTTTTATAGCCTTGGAAATGTCTTTGAAGCTTGTTGTGGACTTCACTTGCATAATAAGTGGGGACAAATCTTCCTCTCAAGCATGCCTTCAAGTCATCCCAAGAATTTACTCTTTCCCTGCTCCCTCTCCCTATATCCATTTGAATTTGGTTCCACCATGTCAAAGCATAACCACCAAACTCTAGAGTTGCTAGAGTAACTTTCTTTTCTTCCTCAAATTGTTGGCATGAGAAAATTTGTTCTACTTTCATCTCCCACTCAAAATATTCTTCGAGATCATTATTGCCAAGGAATTTTGGAACTTTTATTTTCACTCCACCCAATCCTCCATTCCTCCCTTCTCTTTCTTCTCTCCTTACCCTCCAATCTTCCTCATTTCTATTTTCCCTCCTAGGATTGTATCTCCTATGTTCTCTTCTATTATTTTCTCTCCTATTCTCCCTCTCACTCTTTTCATCATAATAATTTCCTCCATGAGAGGAAGCATACTCACTCAACCTCCTACTACCATGAGCATCTCCATCTACACTACCATCTGGACTACTCCTTCTTTGGTTCTTCTTTTGGAACTCCTCAAATTTTGCATTCATTTTGACTTGCAAGTCTTCAATTTGTTTTGTCATTGCTTCCATCAACCTAGAGGTCCTAGGTGACAAAGCATCATCTCCTATTGAGCTCATCTTTCAAAAGAAATGGTTAGCAAAAACACAAGTATATAAGAAAATTCTCACCCCTTTCTAAGTGCTTATCACTCTCACTCGTGTTTGCACACTTTCTAGGCCCTTTCTATAATATTCTTTCTTGTCTTTTTCCACCATTATTCCTTTCTATAGTTCTTAAGCAAAAACTTAAAGTCAAATCAAGCTTCTTTACTATAGTGAAATAGGAAACAATTCTAGGCTAGGCTCAAGAGTCCAAGAACAAGAAAACTCTAGGACAAAACTTGGAATTTTAAGAGACAAGCAATAAAAGAAAATTTTGGAAAAGCACTACTCAAATGGAATTTAATGAGACAACTCAAGGAACTATGGAATGTACTAATCTGCACCAATGAAAATGCCAAGTAAATTCAATTGCTAAAAGCTAAATTTCATCTACTTTGCATGTCATACAAGTTCACTTGATTTTTTGGTTCAATGGAAATTTGAACTTATAGCCTTTGTAATTTTGATTTGCTTCTAAATTCTGTTATTCTTTCACTTTTTCCAGCCACTAATGAATAATTTGTTTAGCTGAAAACTAAAATGTTTTTCTTGATGTGTTTTTCTTTTGCTTTTGATTGTTTTTTCACAAGATATTATGTTTTTTTTTTGTAAGCTTTTGTTTTTCTTTTGCCCAAGTTCAAGAATCTTTAAAGAAAAGATAAATCATCAAAATATGTTGTATAACAATTGTAAAATTTTGCTTCTAACAATTCAACTCAGTTTAGGCATGAGAGTACAATCTAAACAAGTGGTCATACAACACAACACTATAAATCAAAAAAAAAATTGACAGGAATCAAGACTAGAAAATTAGAAAAAAAAATATCAAGAACACATGAAGAACATGAAGACATGAAATCACATGGAACTTGAAGAAAGACACTAGGGTTATGTAGTAGATCAATAAACAAGACTAACCCATCAAAGATTTTCACAAAAACACAAGAACATAAGGAAAAAAGAAAGGATTTCAGATTTTTGAATTTTGCAGAAAATTACCTTTGACGACTTTTAAAGCTGAATCTTGAAGAAGAATTCCACAAGGATTAGGCTCTAGATACCACTTGATGTATGATTGAACCCATCAATCATGAGTTTTCCTAAATCTTCCTTGCATTGAAACTCAAACTTCAAGTTTTCTTCAGGGATAGAAGGTTGCCCATAATTCAGAAATGGAAAGTGGGGAAAAGGTAAGGGATGAAGGTGAATGGCACCATGGAAAAGCTTTCCAATAAGCCTAGGAAGAATCGCCACAATAGCTTGAAGCTATTGATAAGAAACATGAGGTTCTTACACAAGAACAAGAGAGAAATCTCTTTCATACGAACTCTGCTGTCATTCACTTAGAAAAATGGAGTTCCCCTTTTACATTTCAGTTGACAGCTTTATATACAAAACGAAAATAACTGACTGTAATCGATTATTCCGTTCAAGTAATCAATTATTTTAACAAAAAGTAATTGATTATTTCGACCAAGTAATCGATTAATTTGTTCTTGATCTTCTGGAAATAGATGATAAACAAAATAATTGATTATTTCGTTGCTAATCGATTAACACAGAAAGTTTTCATTTTTCTAAATAGCTGTGTAATCGATTACAGACTAATGGTAATCGATTAAAACAGACAAGCTTTGTTTCTGTGTGTAACTGAACTCCTGGTAATCGATTACAAGCTTAGAAAATATTTGTTTTTCTGATTTTTACAGAAATGCTTCTAACAAGTGCTAGAATTTATTGAATTAAATTGAACTTGAGACATCAAAATCTAGCCCTTGTTATCCTTGAGTTGATGTGCCTCTTCATACTTGTCCAAGTTAGCTTGGATGTGATCTTGAAGTGCTTGAATCCTAGCTCTTGTCATTGGTCCATTAAAGCTCACCAAAGGAAGTGCTTCAAGCTCTCCTTCTAGACCTTTGGCTTGGGATGGACCTCCATCATTATGAGTATCAATAAAGTCAATTTTGATATTATCTTTTTGGATGTGATCTATAAGGAAATCATGCCTTATCTCAATATGTTTGGTCCTTGAATGCATTATTGGATTCTTGGAAATATTGATAGCACTTGTGTTGTCACATAGCAGAGGTATTTCTTTTAATTCCACACCATAATCTTGCAATTGTTGCTTTAACCATAGACTTTGAGCACAACAACTTCCAGCAGAGATGTACTCAGCTTTAGTTGTTGACAAAGTAACACAAGATTGTTTCATGCAATGCCATGAGATCAGTGAACTTCCTAGTAGATGACAAGTTCCACTAGTGCTTTTTCTATCCAATTTGCACCCTACAAAATCAGAATCATAATAACCAACAATGTTAAGTGATGCACCTTTAGGATACCAAAGACCAACTGTTGGAGTTGATTTGAGATATTTGAGGATCCTTTTGACTGTAGTCAGGTGTGATTCTTTGGGATTTGCTTGATATCTTGCACACAAACACACACTCAACATAATATCTGGTCTACTAGCCATCAAATACAGCAAGGATCCAATCATTCCTCTAAACTTTGACTCATCAACCTTCTTTCCTTTTTCATCTGAATCTAGATAGGTTGAAGTTGCCATTGGAGTTGCAGCATCTTTGCTTTTCTCCATTTCAAACTTTTTGATCACTTCAAGGCAATACTTGGTTTGGTTTAGAAATGTTCCATCCTTCATTTGCTTCACTTGAAGTCCAAGAAAGAATGTTAATTCTCCCATCAGCGACATCTCAAACTCATTCTGCATAGTGGTAGAAAATTCTTTGCATAACACTTGATTAGTTGAACCAAAGATTATATCATCAACATATATTTGAACCAGTAAAATATCATTTCTTTGTTTTTTGATAATAAGGTTTATCAACATGTCCTCTTATGAAAGATTGTTCAAGCAGAAATTAACTTAACCTTTCATACCAAGATCTTGGAGATTGTTTTAAACCATAGAGAGCTTTCTTAAGTTTAAAAACATGATTTGGATGTTTGAAATCAGTAAAACCAGGAGGTTGCTCCACATTTAAGAAGGCACTTTTAACATACATTTGAAAAAGTTTAAAACTCATTAAACATGCATATGCAAGTAATAACCTAATGGCTTCCAACCTTGCAACTGGTGCAAAGGTTTCCTCATAGTCAATGCCTTCTTCTTGGTTATAACCTTTTGCAACCAATCTAGCTTTGTTTCTGACTATGATTCCACTCTCATCAAGTTTGTTTCCAAAAACCCATTTAGTGCCAATAGGTTTGAGAGAAGAAGGTCTAGGAACAAGTTCCCAAACTTCATTTCTTTTAAATTGATTCAATTCATCATGCATGACATTCATCCAATGTTCATCAATTAAGGCTTGATCAATATTTTTAGGTTCTATTTGTGAAACAAAAGCCATATTACAACAAATATTTCTTAATGAAGATCTAGTAGATACTTCCTTTGAGACTTCACCAATGATATTGTCAAGGGAGAGATCTCTTGTAGTTTTCCAATCTTTTGGCTCTTGGACTGGTGTTGATTGTTTTGCTTTAGTAATTGGTTCTTCTTTTCTTTAACCACTGAATCATTTAGATGGATAAACTCCTCCAAAAGACTTGTATCTACATCACACTTCTTTTCCTCCTATATGAATCACCTCACTATTTTGTCCATCACATATCATGCAGCAATTGTCATTAAATGACACTTTGAACCCTTTATCACAAAGTTGGCTTATACTTAGGAGATTGTGTTTCAAACCTTCCACATAAAGAACTTTTCTGATTTTGGTTTTGAAGTTGTCTCCTATATTGCCTTCTCCAATGATCTTCCATTTGTCGTTATCTCCATAGGTGACAAATCCTCCATCTTTAAGAGTCAAATTTGTGAGCATTGACATGTCACTAGTCATATGTCTAGAGCATCCACTATCAAGATACCATAATGAAGATCTTGCTCTTAGACATACCTGCAAAATTCAAATCAATTTGTATTGGAAGGTACCCAATTGAGATTGGGTCCATAGGGGTTAGCTATTTTCTTCTTCTTTTGCACCAAAATACAATCTCCATTAGGCATATAAAATATCCTAGCATAGCATTTATAGGATGTATGTCCTTTCATCATACAATAGTTGCATGTTACAGATTTTAATGAATTTCTCAAGTAAGCATTTTGATTGATCTTTGAATTATTGAACTTCTTTTGATTCTTCTGTTTTTGTGGTACAAATACAGTTTTGCCAAAAGACTTTTAGCCTTGTTTGTAACCCAAACCAGAAGTATCTCCAGAATATTTTTGCACACTCAACATTTCAGCTAAGTTGCATTTACCTTTGTAAAGCTTTCTCAAAAGATCAATTAAATCACTATTCTTAGATAAGAGTAACATGTATTTTCCTCATTGACTTATTTTGTAATCATCAAAGTCTTTTTGCAACATATTGTATTTGTCAACATTAGTAAAGGAAGAAGCACATACACATCCATTCATTTTATAACTTGATATTTTTCATTTTCTTATTTCAAGTCACAAATTTTAGCTTGCAATTCTATAATTTTTGCAACATGCTATCTAAGATTTCCTTTTAGCTTATTATTGGATATTGTAAGCTTCTTGGCTTCTTCATGCATTTCAAGAAAGACATCAATAACTTGATCATATTCAGAACTTACCTCAGTTCCAGCACATGAAAGATCATCATCTTCATTAATTGTGGAAGTGAGACAAACATTTGCTTCTTCATCTTCAGTTGATGATTCAGAAGTTTGTTGATTCATTATCTTCCCAAGCTGTGTAGGCTCTCTTAGGCTTTCCTTCTGTCTTTATTTTGCTTTCACCTTGTTGCTTCTTTAGAAAGATAGAGCATTCAGATTTAATGTGGCCAGGCTTACCACATTCAAAGCAAGTGAAGTTGTTGTCACTCCTTTTGTTGTTGTTGTTGTTGTTGTTGTTCTTTGTGAATTTTCTGTTCTTGTTTCTCCTCAAGAACTTGCTGAACTTTTTGACAATCAAGTTCAAGTTGTCATCTTCATCTTCTTCACTTGAGTCTTCCATTTTTTCAGCCTTTGAGGATACAACTTTCAAGGCTATGCTTTTATGTTTCTTTTCTGCATCTTCAGCATTGGTTAGTTGTGACATTTAAAGTTCATACTCAAGAAGCTTACCAAATAGTACAGCCATGGACATTTTGGATAGATCATTTGATTCTTTGATTGTTGTCACCTTTGGTTGTAACACCCTAAAATTTCAATAACTGCAAATGTATGGTCAAAATGTTTCTTGCACAACTATTTGATATGAGTGTTAGGTTATGTGAGACTTGATTGATCTATATTTAAGTTATTTGGGCGAAATATTAATTAGAGATATTAAAAAAATAGTTTAAAAGAAATGACCATATTACCCTTACTTTAAAGCAGAAATTACAGAAATGTCCTTACGGTGAATATTACACAAATACCCTTGGATACTTTAGAAATTACCATAATACCCTTGATACTAAAATTGTCTGAGACACCTTTAGAAATTTTGTGAAAACCTAATGAAATTACAGAATACTCTTAGACGACCGATTATCAAAATACTTTGTGACAGAAAACCCTAGAATAGAATTCCTATGAATTTTATAAGATAATAACTTTGAAACTTTATTCAGAAGAATTCAAGCATCAAAAAAATATGGGAAAATGATAAATAAAATCTATGAAATTTTCTCTTAATTGTAGTATATATATACTTATTTAATAAAATGGTTTAGTAATTTTGATGGTCAAAAGTAGTATGGACCAATCAGAATTAAGGTAAGAGCAGTCTTGTATGTAAAGTCTGTGTGGCACTCTGTATAGACTGCTTGTGAGCAATTTATACTATAATTGAAGTTAGTTTCTAGAAAATTCTAGAGTTCTATTATTTAATATTATCCTTTAGGTAGAAAAGTTCAAATTGAACTTTACTTCTTCCTATAAGAGGCCATGTGTGAAGATGAATTCAAATTAAATTTTACTTCCTTCCAATGAATGCCATGTATGAAGCTATCTTTAAATTGAATTCTTCTTCTTCATAAAAGTGACATATGGATACAAGGAAAATCACATAATTTTCTTCTCTTTAAGAAAATGAAAACATAATAAATAGAAAAATATCTTAAGCTTCATAAATTAAAATGATAAGATACAATCATGAAGGCTTAAGAAACATCTAGTCACTTGTAAGCCACCATTGATGAAGGGATAAGAAGTCATCATGCTTTGGGAATTATTTATACAAATTAGCATGAAAGAAAGTAAATTTTCTCCTCCTTCTTTGTTGTCCACGTGAATAAGCTAGAAGAAGAGAGAAACTTCATGAACATGCTAAGTAAGAGGACATTTGGAAGAAAGGTGTCATGCCTTGAAGGACATGTGTACAAGATGGCATGAAGAAAAGAAAAATCTTCTCCTATTTATTGGATGGTCACGTGAAAGATGGAGAACCATGGAGAAGCTTCATGATTTGCCAAGTGGAGGGACACTTGGAAGAAAGAAGAAAGAAGCTTCGAGACCATGACAAGTGGTGGGACACTTGTAAAGGTCATGACAAGTGTAGGGACACTTGTAATGGAAGCATCATGACTTAAGAGATTTTTGTAAATATTCTATTATTTTCCAAACTCTATATAAAGGGGAGAAAAGGCCTTAAGTGGAAGTCATTCTCAAGACTTCATCCTACTACACCTTCACGTGAATCTCTCTCCTATCTCTTTCATTTCATTTTCATCCTTTCCTTTCCAAAGCATAAAGAGACTCCACTTTCCCTTGAAGATCATGTGTAGAAGCTAGTACCATTAGGAAGAGATAGACAAGCTTCATAAAAGGTTATAAGGTATGTATAGGGAAGCTTTATGATAAAGATAGTTTAAGTGTTGTTTGTGTTTGAAGTTCATATGTTGCTGAGTGTTTCTACGAACTTCTCTAAATTCCATGTGTTGTTGAGTGCTTCTATGAATCTCTGTATATGAATGATATGTTGAGTTTCTGTACATGAGTAACAAGCTGAGTTCTGTACTTGATTTATATTGAATCTCTGAGTAAATTATGTGAGACAATGATTGGAGATTGATGTGGAAAATGCATATATGTTTTTAAAATGAATCTCATGTGTATCATAAGAGTTGCCTCAGAGAGGAGGTGTGTCAGATAGTTACAATAACTGAGTCCGTGCGTTCAGATAAGAGAAGTCTGAGCTAGGGGGTGACTCTTGCAGTACGAAATCACATCACATGAAGTGTGAGTGAGAACCTAGGAAACACTGGGGTACCCTGACTGGTCAGATAAGTTCTGGACCACTGAGATGGGACTATCTTGACAACTGATACTACATGTTGATGTGTCTCATAAGAGTTGCCTCAAAGTGGAGGTGTATATAAGAGTTGCCTTAAAGAGGAGGTGTGTCAGATAGCTGCAGGAACTGAGTCCGTGCATTCAGACAAAAGGTGTCCGAGCTGGGGGGTGACTCTTGCGGTGGGGAATCACACCACCCATGATGATCACATGAAGTGTAGGTGAGAACCTGTGCAACACCGGGAGACCCTGACTGGTCGAATAAGTTCTGTGCCACAGGGATGGGGCTATCTTGACAATTGGTACCAAATATTGAAAGAGTTTAAGAGAATCATGCATCATGATAAGAGTCTAAAAGAATCATGCATCTTTGAGGATGTTGTTATGAATAACTACATATTGAATATATTCTGTTGCTTAAATTATGTTTATCATAAACTTACCCTGTACTTTGTGTCTGTGGTTGACACCTGCTATGACCTCGATTTTGTTCGGGCGAGCAGATGAATAGCAAAGAGAGATTATTAGCTGTCTACAAGAAGAGAATTTTTTTTGAAGATGTAATATTTTGAAGAGGTTATGTTTGAAGATATATTTCTTTGTTACAGAGTGTTTTAGTTGTTTGTACTATGTAATAGAATTGATACCAGTCTGTATTTTATTGTACATCAGATTTATAAATATCAATCAGTGAGGAAAAATCTTTTGTACTCTTATTATATGTTACTTTAGAATTATAAATATTACTCAGTAATGGAAATTTGTGGTTTGGTATTTTTAAGCAAATAAAAAAAATCACTTAAAAATCAATAAAAACAAATTGTAAGTTGAGGCATTACATTGGTTGCCATGGTCTTGTGAGACACTTTAAGATTTTGATATTCAATTCTTCAGCATCAAAAATCTTTCCAAGACCAAGAAGATGATTTATTATATAACACCCCCGTAGGCCTCCAGTATGTTATCATTATTAATATCATATTAGCGTTTCATTAACAAATATTATTCAGCGGAAGCATAAAAATCGTTTTTCTTGATTCATTATGTATGGAATCCAATTTATCAGACACAAATAGATAAGGCACATAAAATAAGCCTCTGCTGATCCATTTTTTCAAAATAAACATAGACAGATAAGGAATCATAAACAAGATAATCAGGAGGAATTCATCTTATTACATGTCATTATAGTTCTGTACATCCATATACATCAGAGTTTTCACCACACTGTGGCGATACAAAAGAATATCTGCCCTCATAGAGGGTATACAGAACTATACAACCCATAACAGGGTACAAAACATAATCAAAATACAAAATGAGCCTTCAAGCTCCTTCTGCTACTCTCAGTCAAGCAGAAATATTTCTACTCGGACCTCCTGCCTTGAGACTGCTCTCTTCTATCTGAAGAGTCACCTGAAATCACAAATTCCCACACGGGGTGAGATACATATCTCAGTAAGCTCAGGGTCCTTGGGAAGTCATTCCCACCCTGGCCCACAATTCACAACACAACATCAATTAAGCATGCAAATCAAGTCAATTTCACATCCATGGCAGAGTTCCACTCAATGCCCACAAGTCTAGCAGAGTTCCACTCCATGCTCTCAACATATGGCAGAGTTACACTCAATGCCCTCAACATATGGCAGAGTTACACTCAATGCCTTGGGCAGAGATTCAGTCGATGCGCTCCATATATGGCAGAGTTCCACTCAATGCCATTCACAGATCATAGTGATACAACCGCTTTTACTTCGCTTAATTATTTCGTATTTATTTTATTTGCTACGAATTTTTTTTTTAAAGAAGAATGAATGTCCAAATTAATTTTAATTGAGTTTGAAAACGATTTGAGAAATGAAGGTTCAAATGAAAATTCCGTTGTTAACAAAAAATGATTTTTTTTTAAAAAAAATTTATAAGAGCTGACACGTTATTTAAAGTACTTAATACAGTCCATTCATTATCACATGTCCAGAGTTCCATATATAAACAGTCCATAGTACATCACAACATGGATCGTCAAAAGCAAACATCACACAATCTTCCTTCTAACTTCTCGTGCGTCATCCATATCACTGCTTTTCTGCTCGCCCAAACAATTTGGGGTCATCACAGGTGTCAACCACCAGACACAAAATAGGGTCAGTTATGATAAACAAAATTT
>PYAF01002268.1:46049-60773 GCA_007407185.1 Glycine tomentella
ATTAGTTCTTATCCTTTCTTGACCAATCTTGACTCTACAATATTTTTCTTTAAATTCTTGAAATAGTAAAATCCTATTTTCTTATTGGTTTATTTAAATCTTTTTAGCCTAAAATTATTTCCATCCTTCTCACACAATTTCTAATAATTTAGATAGCTTGACTTAATATATATTTAAATTCTAACAATCTTACTAAATGCTGAATTTTAATTTTCTAATCGTCCTAAAATATTACTTCAAATTCATATGTAATAAGTAAAAATATGGGGGTGTTACACATAGCACAGTCAATTACAATTTATATAAAGTCATAGCAATATGCAACAACCAATGTATGCATTATGAATATGACCCTCACTCCCCAGGAGTGTGGTGTGCAACCAAATGGGAATCAATCCCCAGGGACTTAGAACTTACCTGGCAAGGTATCAGTCTGCAGTTCCTTCCCTGGTTTGTGGCTCCCGCCACCAACAGTCACAGTATCACGCCCTATTCAAGGGACATTCTAATATCAAAACTAATCCACAGATATTCAAGTACAGAATATATCATATACAGAATTCTCCTGTCCTAGGGTTTTAACCATTCTCAGCCCACATTAGGCTTCTCACAGACCACACAAGGTCTTGAGTCATTTCAGACTCAATGCACAGCCTATACACAAGCTCAACTCAGCTTTATCATCTATAATATCACTGGAACGGTATGAGTTCCACTCAAAGCACTATTCAAGTAGCCTTTCAGGCTCAACACAACCTTAGTCAAGGCTTTGGCATGTCAAATAACCATCACAAGTGACTAACACACAGCCACACATGCATTCACATAGCCAATATCCAAAATTCACCAATTCAAGAACTGAAAGCTAATCCTTCATCACTAGGCAGTTCTAAACAAGATTCTCTACAGAATCCTGGGCTAATTCTAGCCCCAGACCAATATAATTCACAAAATCCAGAGAACCTCCATAAACAAAATCAACCGTAGAAACTCGAGTTTCTTACCTCAGTGGCGATCCAAAAGGCTGAGGACAGCTTCCTCAAGCTCTGTTGTCCCTGCTGAGCCCTTGATTCTTCGCCAAACTCAAGTTCCAGAGGTTTCTCTGAGGGAATGGATTTTGCTCAGTTTTTAGGTAAGGATGAAGGATTTTATCTTTCTAATCGGTTACAACAAGTTTCTAGGTCATAGGGAGGTGTTTAGGCTAACATATAAGGTCCTAGGAAGCTTGGTTTCATAAGAAATGGAGGCTGGGGCAGAAGGGAGGAAGAAGAAGAAGTTCCTTCTTCTCAAAACGTGACCTGCCCTTTATACTCTGCCTGCCCGAGCTCTGGCGCGATCCGCGCCAGCTCTGGCGCTAACCGCGCCAACATGGAGGTTTAGGTGGCGCCACCAGCGCCACTCCCATGCCTCCAGCGTCAGCTTCCAGAACCTGTGACGCCACCCGCGCCAACATAGCGCCATCCGCGCCATGCCTCCCCTGACCTATGGCGCCATCCGCGCCACACTTGGCGCTGGCCGCGTGGAATTCCAGTGAAGCTTGGTTTTCCAGACCACTTCCCGCGCCATCCGCGCCACCAATGGCGCTATCCGCGCGGGATGAAAGAAACTACTGGCGCCCCTAGCGTGGCTCTAGCGTCCTGAGCGTCAAGTTCCAGAGACTTTGGCGCCGTCAGCGCCAGCTCTGGCGCCATCAGCGCCACACCCTTAACAGGGTTTTTTGCTAGAGGACCCCTGGCGCTACCAGCCTGGGGTCTAGCGTCAACCGCGCCACCAAGAGGGTTATCACATATTATGTGAGTGAATCTTGTTTGAAGCTGAGATATGTTTTCTGTGGGATTCATTTTGAACATTTCATACTCATCTATTAAGGCATGCTTCCTTGATCTTCTCACTTCATCTGTACCTTCATAAGTGATTTCCAACATTTCCCACATCTCCTTTGCACTTGTGCACCTAACTGTTCTAAAAAAATTCATCAGAGGAAAGTGCAGAAATAATCATATTCTTAGCTTTAAAATCATATTGAACCACTCTCTTTTCAACATCTGTCATTTCATCCCATTCTTTGGGAATCATATCATTACCAATAGTTTTTATAGGAATAATAGGACCTTTTTCTATTGCATTCCAAGCTCATAGGTCATTTGATTGAATAAAGATTTTCATTCTATTTTTTCAAAAGCTGAAATGCTCTCCTTCAAACATCGGAGGACGATTGAGGGAGACACCCTCCTTGAAGGTGATTTGTGTGGTATTCATTTACTTTTTAAAGAAACATAGTGATCTTGAATAACACTCAAGAACCTGCTCTTGATACCAATTGAAAATGATAGGAATACCCACAATAACCAAGAAGGGGTGAATTGGTTTAAACTTGGTCTTTTAAAATTATTTATCAAATCAGAGTTAAAGGATCTTTATCACTTTTAAAACCAAGAATGCTCTTATTCAATCAACTTACTCAGTTCAAGAAACTAATAGCTCAAAATAGAATTTGTTGGGTAATGATAATGAAAATAAGATCAACTGAACAAGATGAATTGTAGAGATATAGATAAAGAAAAACAACACAAGCAATTTATACTGGTTCACTTCACAACAAAAGCTACATCCAATTTCTTCTAATCAACACTAGATTAGAGTTCCATTATTATAAATTTTTGTTCTTATAAGCTTTACAACAACCTCTCTTTATCAACACTAGATAAAGAATAAAAATCTAAAACCCTATTAGACTTCTAAGGAACAAGAACCAGAGAACACTACTTTGTTCTTTCTTAGAGAACACTACTCTAGCCAAAGCTTCAAGAATCCACATACAATAGTATCAAATAAGAGAAATTATAAAAACGAAATTACAAACAAAGATAATAGAGAGAAAAACCTGATGATCCAATGGATATGAATGCATATGAATTACCAATTAAGGTTGAATAGTAGAAAACAAAATTTTAGAACATGCTCCCCATTAAACTTTTGAAGTTTCTTGCCCAAAAATCAATTTGATGGCTATGCTTTAGTGTGGTGGAACCAAATTCAAATGGACATAGGGAGGTTGAGGAGACAAAGAACAAATGGCTGCAATGACTTGAAGGTGTGCTTGAGAGAAAAATTTGTTCCCACTGATTATGCAAGATAAATCCACAAAAAGCTCAAAGGAAACCATGGTTAGGTTCCTTCATGGCTTGAATAGAGAAATTCAAGATGTGATGGAGCTACATTCTTATGCCACAATAAAGGAGCTAGTCCATAAAGCTCAAAGGGTGGAACAACAACTAAAAAGGGGGAAAGCTTCCAAGACCAATGGGACTGCAACTTCCAGCTGGAACGACAAGCCTAGGAGGGAGCTTTCTCAAGTGAAAAATAAAGAAGAAAAGGTGGAGAGCTCAAGCAAAAAAATTATGGATACAACTCCAACAAGATCAAGCAATATCAAGTGTTTTAAGTGCCTTGGTAAAGGTCACATTGCTTTCCAATGTCCTAACAAGAGAACAATGATTTTGCTTGAGAATGGAGGCATAAAGAGTTAGTCTTCAAGTAGCTCAAATAGTTCTTCAAGTGAAGAAAAAGAACTTATACTTGTGGAGGCCGAGGATGGTGATCTTTTGATGGTAAGGAGAACGTTGAGCAATTTTTGCCTAGAAAAAGAGGAGACTCAAAGAGAAAATATTTTTCACACAAGGTGTTTAGTTGAAGACAAGGTATGCTCACTTATCATTGATGGAGGCAACTGCACCAATGTGGCTAGTACAAGGCTTATTGAGAAATTACACTTGTCAACCACAAAGCTACCAAAGCCATACAAGCTACAATGGCTTAGTGAGAGTAGAGAAGTGGTGGTAAATTCTCAAGTGCTCATTTTGTTTTCTATTAATTCTTATAATGATGAAGTTCTTTGTGATATTGTACCTATGGAGGCTGGACATATACTTCTTGGAAGGCCTTAGCAATATGATAGAAAAGTCATACACAATGGCATAGAGAACACTTTCGAGTTTGAGCACTCAGGCAAGAAAATTATTTTGAGGACTTTGACTCCTAGACAAGTGTGTGAAGATCAAGTGAGGATGAAAGAAAAGAGAATTCAAGAGCTAAAAAAAAAATACTGCACTTGATATCACAAAAAAGGAAAAAAATAGTGAGCTACCCAAGAGAAAAACTAGTGAGAAGAAAAGAAAAGAGAAAGAAAATGAGAGCAAAAAAAAAATCATGAGACTAAAGAGAGTTTGTTCTTGAGTGAAAAGGAAATCAAGAGAGTGTTATTAGCAAAACAACCTCTTTATTATATGGTTCCTAACTCTCTTTGTTTACATGTTGAAAAGGGAGGAGAAAAATTGCCCAAAGCTATGCAATCTCTTTTGGAGGAATATGAAGATGTTTTTCCAAAGAAAATTCCTAATGGCTTGCAAAATTATGATAAAGAGTTGTATGCACTTGTTAGAGTATTGCAAACTTGGCAACATTATCTTTTACCTAAGGAATTTGTGATCCATAGTGATCATGAGTCTCTTAAATATTTGAATAGCCAAGGCAAATTGAACAAGAGACATGCTAAGTGGTACATCAAGGGCAATTTGAGGACTTGGGAGGAGTGTCTACCTCACATTGAGTTTGCTTATAATAGAGTGGTTCAAAAGATTACTTCCTTATCTCCTTTTCAAATTGTCTATGGATTTAATCCTTTAACTCCTTGTAACACCCCGTGTGCACCCGGCGTATTATCATTATACAATATCACATCAACGCAGCAAGCATGGAAATAAACATTTAAGGAAGCTTGAATCAAGTAAAATATACACTTTTATACATATATGGTGAATCTCTGTAAAGGAAAGTTGGAGAAGTCCCTCTCCTCGCTCTGGTGTCCTGAAACCAGCGTCTTTCCCTTCCAAAGCTCACCCTCTGAGGAAACTCAAGGAAATGAGAGTTTTCTCACAATCTAGGCTAGATTTTGGCTCTTCAAGGGTTCTAATCAAGTTTATAGGTGACAAGGAGGTGTTTTAGTGGCTTTCAAGGAAGATATGAAGCTCCTAAGGTGCATCAATGGTGGTCTAGGCTCAGGGAAGAAGAGGAACAGTGTTTTGAGGCCAAAATTTCGTAATATGGCCTTTAAATACAGGTTCTGCCGACCTTCCCGTGCTAATCGCGCCATATATGGCGCTATTCGCGCCAAATTAGCGCAACAAAAAGTTTCCTGGGCACTTATGGCGCTAATCGCGCCATTACGGCGTTAACTGCACCAACTGGGCGCATCTGTGGCGCTTATCGCGCCAAACTGACGCTATTCGCGCCATCAGGCCGCAAGAAATGGCCTTCTGGTGCAATTTCACGCTACTGGCGCCATGTCCCACGCTACTGTCGCCGCACGCTAACCGCGCCGTTACCACGCTGTTAGCATTGCCACGCTAATCTCCACGCTGTTAGCATGAGATTTTTTTTTTTTTTTGAAAATCTAGGTTATTATACTCCTCTTGCTTGTTTATTGACATTACCTAACACTTCTTCTATGATTAATCATGATGCTTTGTCTAAAGCTTCTTATGTTAGGAAATTGCATGAACAAGTGAAGGCTCGTGTGGAGAGGAAGATGGAACAATATGCTAAACAAGCTAATAAGCACAAGAAGAAAGTGATCTTTAATGAAGGAGATTTGGTTGGGCTTCATTTGAGGAAGGATAGATTTCTTCAAGAAAGGAAATCCAAGCTCCAACCTAGAGGAGATAAACCTTTTAAGATTTTAGAGATGATCAACAACAATGCATATAAACTTGAGTTGCTAAGTGAGTATGGTGTGAGTAATGCCTTTAATGTTTGTGATCTTTCTTTGTGTGATGTAGGTACAAGTGAGGGAGCAAACTTGAGGTCAAGTTCCTTTCAAGAAAGAGGGGATGATGGAGGTCCATAGCAAGCTCAATGTCAAGAAGGAGAAGTAAACTCAAGGTCAAGAACTTCCTTTGATGAGCTTTAGAGGACCCATGATAAGAGCTAGAACTCAAGCCCTTCAAGACCACATCAAAGCTAACTTGTATATTTTGGACAAGCATGAAGAAGCACACCAACTCAGAATAAACACAACACAAGTCCTATTTGTTGATTGGACATTTTTAGTTAAATATTTTTCTATTCATTTTAGCTTATTTGACTTCTCTGAGACTTTTATTTTCTCATTCTAATTCAGTTTGTGTCTTAGGCAAGCAAGTGGGCTTAATTGCTATAATTGTTGCTTATTTTCGAATTTTATGCTCATTTGACCTATCTTCCTTGTACAAGACCTATAGAGCTCTACAGAACTCCGAATGGAGCATATGAGTAGTCCTTGTAAAGATAAGAAAAAGATCTACAAGTTTGTCAGAGATAAGCTAAGGCCAATTCTGTCATTTGGGGGTTCATTTTAGGCTTGGAAGTCAAAACCACTGCACTTGAATTTTGGGCTACGAGTTGGATTTTTATTGGTGTAATTAGCATAATTAATAAGTTTAGATGGGCTTGCTCATGGTCCATTCTTTCCTTCTGACTTAGTCATTATATGCTAGTGCAATTAGTTAGTGAAATATTACATTACATTTTAGCAAAAACAAAATTTACATTACACTTTAGAAATTTCTAGAATTAAAACATTTTCTCTCAATTGTTCTTCATTGTTCTTGACTGTTCTTCATTTTTGTTTCTGTTCTTCATTGCTCTTGCACTAATTTCATGGGTCTTCCATTGATGATGATCATGGAAGGCTAAACAATAAATCTATCCAAGGATCCAGTCCAAGCTAAAGGGAATTTATCTTCTGATTTAGTATTTCAAATTCTGTGTGAATGTTCACTTTATTCTTCAATCATCTATTCACTTTTCATGATTATGAATGTGTTTATGATTGAAAATGGATTAGGTTATGGATTCATTCCCTAATTTCAAATTTTAATCACAGATTAGTTGAATGATATTTCAATTAGGTTGTGATTTCAATTAATTTAGGAGTTACTTCGATTGAACTGCTTCTAATGAAATTGAATGAATTTTCATTATAGAATCATTATCTAAGAACTATGATAATTACCATTGCTTGGTTTGGTGAAGGATTGATGCTCTTTAATCTATTTTACATTACCTCTTATCAGTTCGCATTAGTTTATACGTTTTTCTGCAATTGTTACTTATCGCATGCAAACTGTTTGACAAAAACCCCCAACTATTATTTAGTGAATTGAAATTGGAACCATATTGATCGTGTCTCTGAGTCAACATAGGTTAATCCTGTGCTATAGAATTAGTGTAGTTTAATTGTTTTGAAGCGATACGACATCAGGTTATCATCTATGTTAATCGATTACCAGCTATCTATAATCGATTGCTAACCACTTTGTGAAATGGGAAAAATCTGTGTTAATCAATTACATGACGAATTAATCGATTACTTTGTTCATACATCTTTTCCAGGAAACTCAAGAACAAATTAATCGATTACTTAAAAGTAATTAATCGATTATATGGACGTATTAATCGATTACATTCAGTTACATTCATTTTTCTATATAAAGCTGTCCAAAACTGAATGTAGAGAACTTCTGATTTTTGACAAATTAATGAAAAACTGAATTGCTTATGAGAGTTTCTCTCTTGTTCTTGTGCAAGAATTTCGTGGGTCTTATCAATGGCTTCTTAATGCTATTGTGGTGATTCTTCCTAGACATATTGGAGAGCTTCTCCATGGTGTCTTCCATCTTCATCTCTTACCTTCTTTCATCTTCCATTGTTGCACTTTGAAGCTTTCTTTCAGCGCTTGGGCTACATGTGAAATTGAGGACAACTTGTGTTCTTGAAGAATGGGTTTCATTGCAAGGTAGATTTGGGAAATCAATGTTTAATGGGTTTAGACATACATCACACAAGAATAACAACAAAGAAAGGAACTGAGAATCATTCTTGCATCATGTATAAAACATAACATAAATAATAAATAGTGATAAAAATATAAGCATAATGAATAAATATGATATACACAAACATAGATTTATTCATAGATCTCCTACATGTATGGTTTGCACAACACATCAATGAAGTCAATTAGTGCATATGTAGTGCAACATCCTTTTGACTCAACTTTTATGCCATCTGGTACCAACACTAACACATGAACTAATTTAGGATCACATGTCTACCCATAAGAGTAGGGACTCTACATGATGTGATACTTGGAAGAAATTCCTGTGATTGATGAATTTGGATGAGATTGATTGTTTGACACATCTTGATAATATTCATGAAAACATGCTTATATCTTGTGAGGTGTGAACTTAGTGAGTTTTTTGTGTCATCATTGTTTATGTTTATCATTGATTTTGTTTGATTCCTACATTATCATCGTTGCACATAAAACATGAAAGTGATCAAGGCAAAAAAATTACCCACTTAGCCAAAAACTCCACAAAAAACAATTTAATTTTAACCCTTGAACATCTATTGAGCGAAATAATAATAATAATTTATTGTCTTATCTTTCGATAAACGCTAAATGAGAACAAACATTTGTTTCCTCATCCTATATTAAGAGGGCAATCTTTGTAAGACAAAATTTTAACATAAATTTGGGGTGGTTTCAGTACATAGAAAGATTGTCAAAGAAGAAAAATAGCAAGAATGGAAAATGAGACAAAAAAAAAGAGAGAAGCAAACATAAAAGAGAGACAAAGTCTCTATGAAAGCAAAAAAAATAATAAGGGGGCAAAAAAAATTCACGTAGTAATTTTTTTTATAAAATTAAGGATGAACAGGAATTTTTTTAGAATATCATAAATGAAAATGTTTAACACATTTAAAATATAATTTTAGAATATTAATATATATACATATATATATTTAAAAGCTAGTTAATATATATATATATATAATTAACTTTAATTTAATTAAAATAAAATATTTCAATGACAAAAACATTTTAAAATTCAAAATACTAAACTTTAAAACAAAAAACTCTTTATTAAAACATAAAGTACGTGTGCATAAAAACCAAATCACTACTTTGGATTTTGCCGCATTGCAACTTTTGGCTTATAATCCTATAAACATAGCAAAAAATGTCAATTGTAGATTTTAACAGAGTGAAAAATCAACTCCACATGCGTAAAGAAGAGGAAAAAGTTAAATGGGCTAGCATGAAAAGTATATGTTAATTTTTTAGTGTATTGCACTGGTATAAAAAGTATATGTTTACTTTTTATATTTTAAAATAAAACAAATATATGAGTTATCCCAAAGAATAGATCGATGGAAAAAATTGACTTAATGCTTACAGGTTGGCAATAAACGGGGGTGAATCTGTTAATATGTTCAAAAATTGTTTGAAGCCCAACTATGTTACAAGTCTAAAAGTTCTTAATGATTCAAGCTTTTATGTGGATTTTTTTTATGAAAAATGGGATGAAAGACAATTTTTGTGAATAAATTGTTGCTTTTGTGAATAAACTGATATAAAATCATTCAAGAAAATTTAAAATAGTTTTAAATAGTGTTATATTTTGATTTTACAAGGACAATTATGAGTTTAAACGAATGAGAAATTGCAAACTTGAGCTTGCCACAACGAAGAATGACTAATTATAAAGTGAAAGAGTGTAAAGACTCGTCAGTGAAACCTTGCCACAACAAATCTGAAGGCTAAGACCAAGAACTTGAGCAAGAATTCGCCATGGCAAGCACACTTCTTGATTTGGTTAGAAAACATGAACATTCAAGTGAAGTGTCCCTTGCAAAGGATGAGGCCTCGTAGTAGCGAGAAGTGTCCTTGCTACAACTAGAGTTTGACATGGCAGAAAAAAAAAATATAGATTCAACTATCATTAAAAAGGTTGTAAATCAAATTATACCTTTTGTCATATTTTAGATTCAAAGTTTCAGATTTGCAATTTTTCCTTTCTATCTCTTTTCTCTCTTCTCCTTTCATTGTAACTTTTGATTTTGATGTTCTTTTGGATCAAATAATGATCCATTGGTGCTAAAAACTGAAGTTGTTGATTGAATGAAGTAGTTTTCAAGTATGTGATTCTTCATTTTGAGTTATTTTCTTAGTTATGTTATTCTATTCCAATTTTTTGCTTAGATTCATGCTTAGGCTCGATCAACCTAACTTTTTAAGGATTGAATTGTGTGGAAACAAGTTTGATTCTATATCTAAATATGAATCATGTGAGAACTTGATTTTAGGAATGAAATCGCATTTTTTTGCATTGCAGAGATTCATTGTTCATATTTTGAGTTCTACGTCAGGTTCCCTAAGGAATTATGAATTTAACTTCAAAATCTTGGACTAATCACCTTAGGAATTAGGATTAATCAATTGAGTTGAAACTTGGTTGCATTAAACTAAGAAAATGATTAGAAAATGAATCAAATATGTCAAATACTATGGAATTTAAGCCATCAACGTATTTTCTCATTGATTTCCATTTTTGCTCCAAATATTTCTTTAAAAAACCATACTCTATTATTTTCTCGTTATAGTAAACTCAAGTTTCTCTACAATGAAATTATCTTTTGAAAACTAAAAACATTGACTCATTCCCCACAACGAATTGACAACTCGCTGCAGCGAATGCTTCAACTTCTTTTATTATTTTAGATAACATTATTTGCTCAATTCTTGAATATTGAACCAAGTCTTTGTAGATAGAATACACAATAATTATTGTTTCTTTACTATTAGATTAGGTACACTTGCTTAAATCATGAGCCAACAGAAGTCTAATGCCTTCAATATAGACAGCAATACTTAGATTGATATCCTCCCAATGACTCTTTTAAGTTACCAAGCTTCGCAAGTAGGTTTTGACTTATCAGATCAGTATGAGTCATTGGAACTTCCACCCCATGTCTCATAGACCCTCAAGGTTAGGCTAAACCCATCATAACCCCACCATTCGACTCATGCCTATTTCACCCAACAACTCTCAAACTTTATGATGCATGACTCATACTCTTATGCATAAAATAGTTCCATTGAACCACACACCACATACAAAGAAGTCCATCCTCGCCTCACTTGTATGTGGTGCAACTACTAGCTGAAGATGTGATTGAAGGATAAAAAAAAATTAGTTGAGAAAAGGAGGGTGAAAAAGCATATGTTGAATTATTGTCACTAGGTTTTTAAAATAAATTTGATGGTAACAAAAATATGTTGGGAGGTGAAAGGATAAAGGAACACAAAGATAACATGGAGCTAAAGGTTTGAAATTTGAAGACGTTGGTTTGTTAGTAATTGCAAATGATAACTTGGGAATTTGAAAGGTTTTAGATGTCAACATTTTTTATGATGTTTTTTTTAAGGAAATTAAAAGATAAAGACCGTTGAACCTTGAACGTGAAAGAAAGGGCCTTGAAGGCCGAAGACGTGTGAGAAGAAAAACAGAAATTTTCAAGCGGAAACACACATACCACACAAGAATCATTCTTTAGGACATAGATATTACCTTGTTTATATTCAAAACTTGATGATCAAGGATATACTTGAAGATACAAGCCCTCTAATGTTGATCCACACCACTCCTTGTCAAGACTCAAGAACACTTCTTAAAGGCCACCAACAAACACCAATGGAGGCAGGCTAGGCGCACCAATGGAGAGGAAGAAGGTTAGGTTTCAAAGTGTTTTTCTTATATAAGAGGCTTATCAATAGATGATATTGGTGGCTGAATTTTTCTATCAAAACTCACACAAGGGGCGCATGAAAAGGGAGGAAGGTAGATAGTTTTTTTTTTTTTTCAAAACCATTAAAGAACTATGATCACAAGAGCACACTTTATAGAAGAGTTTGAGTCAGGTTTTTAACCAACAAATCTGATTATGGAGCATCCTACACGTGAAGAAAAAAAGTGGAGTTGTTGCATTTCAAAAATTGCCAACAACCTCCCATCATATCCTCCTAAGACCAAGTCAATTACTTGGGAATTATTTTGCCAAATAATAATTAAATATCCAGCCATATGTAGCGCCCCTAATCAGCCCTCAAACCTCTTCCTAAAATCTAGGAAATGATCATGACAAGATGCTAGTTGAATTCAAATTCAAATCTATCTCTCATCTTCTCCTCTTGATATGAAACTAACTATTATAGTTAATTCATATTTAAAATATTTAAATTCAAATATTTAAATTCAAAATTTAAATTATCAAATTTAAATATTAGATAATTAATTTAACTATTTAAATTAATTAATAATGTCTTGGACTATCCAAGCCCATTAACTCCATTCATGCGCCTCTCTCTCTTTAAGATAGGTATTCAAACTCCTTCTTAGGCCAACAACCATTATCAGGCCCAAAACCTTTAATGCTATAATGTCATGACAATAAAGTTTTAGTGTGTGACCCATTAGGCCCAACATAGCTAGTGATATAAATGAGTTTGGGTCTAACAAGGCCACTACCCATTTAATGACAACACAGAGCACTAGCAATGCTTTGTTGCCCCAGAACTAGTTAGGTAAATGACAAGATCATCCTATTAAATCTATTTGGTTTTCGTATGCATTTCCTTTCCTCTCGGTTACCTTCCCATAAAACCTAAGGTAAGGAAACGTATCTATCCTTGTGGTCTAGGGTAAGCTTTAATGCGAAATAGGGAGTCTCCAATTTTACTGACTCTAAAGGCAGATCATCTCATGATTTCTTTTACTATGCATAGATTCCTGAGTCCCGTAAATGTCATCCCGATTTCTTCGATTTACAGATAACCTAATCTCTCACAGAGATTTGACGAATTCCTTCAGCTAGTCACCTTAGGCTCGTGTTCTTTCAAGACATGCCCAAAGGTATACCTATGTGTCTCCATGTTTCAGGCAGACGAGGTATACAATTAAAACATGTCTTCTAGAACACAGTCTAGGTGAACACTTCTGGTCTAAGGAAAAACACACCCAAATAATAAGAGACTACTCTAATGATACTATTTGTGAAATTTCCTCATAGAGTCTCTTTGTGGGTCCGTTCAGTGCGAGCTATACCCTTATAGGTCTACCCACGACTTTAGCTAAGACATCTCCATATATGTAGCTCATGAGGTCTTTACCTTGCATCTGCATACAAGTAGATAAGCCGTGTTAGTCTTACCCGAGATCACTGATCCCCATTCTCAGTGTCACTAGACTAGGAACATAAAATTAGGAGTAGACATCTGGTATCCTTGAATCCTCATGATCGTGATCCCATCACTGATACTCAAGAGATACTTATTCTATTCCAAGGGTTTTATCCAATTACTCATATATTAATAATGATACTGAGACAGAATATGAAACAAGATAAAGAGCACTTATAATTTATCCATGACAATATGAAAAGTACATTTACGTCCTAATCTAATGAAAAGATTGTCTCTAGGACATCCATATACTAACAATCTCCCACTTGACCTAGAGCCAATCAGACCTAAGTCGTAAACCCAAAGCCTCATAATGACCATCATGTTTTCTCTGAGAAACAACTTTTGTTAGAGAGTCGGCTAGGTTATGATCTGTGGGAATATAATCCATCTTTACATCCATCCTATCAATTATCTCTCTAATCAGGTGATATCTGCAGAGCATGTTCTTAGATCTTTGATGAGACCTAGGTTCCTTTGACTGCGCAATGGCCCCATTGTTGTCACAATACAACTGTATAGGCTCATCCACGCTTGGAACCACCCGTAGTTCAGATATGAACTTCTTGATCCAGACGACCTCTTTGGCTACTTCTGAAGCGGCTATGTACTCAGCTCCTGTCGTAGAATCTGTTGTAGTCTCCTGCTTGGAACTCTTCCAAGACACTGCCCTACCATTTAAGGTGAATACGAACCCTGATTGTGACTTGCAGTCATCTTTGTCATTTTGAAAGCTGGCGTTAGTGAATCCTTTCACTGAAAACTCATCACCCCACCATAGACCAGAAACGCATCCTTAGTTCTTCTCAAGTACTTAAGGATGGTCTTGACTGCTGTCTAGTGACCCTCTCCAAGGTCTGACTGGTATCTGCTCGTACTGCTCAAAGGATATGAGACATTTGGTCTTGTACATATCATGACATACATGATGGACCCAATAGCTGAAGCGTATGGAATTCTACTCATGCGATCTTTCTCAGGCTGTGACTTAGGACACATAGCCTTGGAAAGATGTACCCCATGACTGACGGGAAGAAAACCCCTTTTCGACCCTTCCATGCTAAACCTCCTTAGCATCTTGTCAATATACGTGGATTGAGATAACCTAGCAGCCTTTTAGATCTATCTCTATAGATCTTTATACCAAGTATAAAGGCCACTTTTCCCAAATCCTTCATGGTGAAGCTTTCTGAAAGCCAGTTTTTAGTTGTTTATAATGTGGGGATATCATTTCCTATTAGTAGTATGTCGTGTACATATGTACTAAGAAAACGACATTGGTCCCACTATCCTTCTTGTAAACACAAGGTTCATCCTCGTTCTTGACGAATCCGTTACTCCTAATGATTTCATCAAAACGAATATTCTGTAACACCCCCATATTTCCTTGCATCTATGTATTTTCTTAGAAATATGCATTCTTAGATAAATGACATAAATGCCCTTGGATATTTTTGGAAATGACCAAAATGTCCTTGAACAATTCCACAAATGACAAATAGGTCCCTAGGATAAATGACCAAAATGCCCTGAACATTTGCCCAAATGACCAACATATCCTTATAGCTCTGATAAGGTCATATAAGCTCTAGTAG
>PYAF01002268.1:72106-97777 GCA_007407185.1 Glycine tomentella
ATACATGTGATGAGCAAATAATAATTAAATTTTAGTAAATATATTAAATAAATTTTCTGTATTATTACTTAACTCTTACGTACATTTATGTCTGTTTATATTTAAATTTTGTTTATCATGCACTTACCCCTATTTGTGTCGGTGGTTGACACCTGTGATGACCCCAATTTATTTGGGCGAGCAGAGGAACAGTGATATGGATGATGTACAAGAAGATGTGATGAAGCTTGTGTGACGATTTTCTGTTTTGATGATCTACACTTTGATCTGTATTTGGTGCTGCGTTGTCTGTACTAAGCTGTTTGTAATCTATTAGGTGATGAAATATTTGGGACTGTATTTGGACTGTTTAATAATTCCATTTGTATTAAGGGACTATAATTATATGAATCGTGGTGAGGGAAAGCCGCTTTTGTTACAAATAGATTACACAAAATTTGCAAGCAAAGAGAAAAGAAATTTCGTGAAAAATTTATAACTAATTTGAGTCTAATACAAAGCAAACACAATATCTGATATAAAATATACCAAAGCACGAGAGGGTAAAGAGAGGCGTTACAATAACAAAACACAAAAATTAACAAGATTAAAATGAACAAAATTAAGAACCCTAATTTTATTCATGTGACCTCGGCATGCATAGAATATTTCATGCATTTTGAAAATAAAATTATGGAGAAAACAATGCATTTGAATATTCATATCATGGCTGAATCATATTCCTTTCTTAAAAGATGTTTCATTTGAAAACTTTCACAAAGAATCATAAAGAAACAAAACCATGAACACATAAAGATATATGTAAAGCATAATCATATTACAAACAACATATTATAACAAACAAGGTACCATCACCCATCGACAGTAAAGCAACCAGACTCTGATACCACTTGAAAGAAAGGGCCTTGAAGGTCGAAGGCATGTGAGAAGAAAAACAAAAAAAAAATTCAAGCAGAAACACACATATCACACAAGAATCATTCTTTAGGACATAGATATTACCTTGTTTATATTCGAAACTTGATGATCAAGGATAGGCTTGAAGATACAAGCCCTCTAATGTTGATCCACACCACTCCTTGTCAAGACTCAAGAACACTTCTTGAAGTCCACCAACAAACACCAATGGAGGCAGGCTAGGCGCACCAATGGAGAGGAAGAAGGTTAGGTTTCAAAGTGTTTTTCTTATCCAAGAGGCTCACCAATAGATGATATTGGTGGCTGAATTTTTCTGTCAAAACTCACACAAGGGGCGCATGAAAGGGGAGGAAGGTAGATAGTGTTTTTTTTTTTCAAAACCATTAGAGAACTATGATCACAAGAGCACACTTTATAGAAGAGTTTGAGTCAGATTTTTAACCAATAAATCTGATTATGGAGCATCCTACACGTGAAGAAAAAAATGGAGTTGTTGCATTTCAAAAATTGCCAACAACCTCCCATCATATCCTCCTAAGACCAAGTCAATTACTTGGAAATTATTTTGCCAAATAATAATTAAATTGTAAAATATAGGAACACTTCACACTTAACCAAGAGGGGGGTGAATTGGTTAGACTTGGTAAACTAAAATTTTCTTAAACAAAATTAGAGTTTTCCCTTAGGATCTTTATCACTTTTGAAACCAAGAATCCTTATTCAATCAAATGTTCAGTCCAAGGTATCCAGTAGCTCAAAAATTGAATTAATAAACAAAGTAAGACAATCAAGTTGAACAGAATATAATCAAGAGAGAAATCAAGATCAAAGCACACAAAATTTATACTGGTTCACTTCAAACACTATGAAGCTACATCCAGTTTTCTTCCACTCAACACTAGAATGGAGTTCCACTATTGCAATTTTCTGTTCTTACAAGTAATTACAAAGTCTCTCTTTATACACCCTAGATAAAGTTCAAAAATATAAAACACTATTAGATTCTTAGAAACAACCCCACTGAGAACACTACTCAGCACAACCCCTAGAGAAACTCTATTTCTAGATTACAAGCAAGAAACCCAATTACAATAGACAATCAAATACAAGTTCACAAAAGAATTACAACCACAAAGTTTAAGGAAAGAAATCACCTGATGATCCAGTGAATGACATGCAAATGAATGAATACAACAGGTTGAATAATGAAAACAATCTCAGTACATCACTTTCCTTATCCTTTGAAAAGAATCTTGCTTCAAGAATCACTTAACAACCCATAAGTGTTTTAGTGAAAGCAAGAACTCATAGAACCCAGAATATCACTAAGAATGTGTTTAGAAAGCTTATCTATGCTCAGAATATGAAAATTGATCAAGTTCCTAAACAAGCTGAGCAAGGGTTCTATATATAACAAACTTTCTAACCATCAGTAATCGATTACATACGCTCCTGTAATCGATTATTTTGCTTATGTAATCGATTATTTCAAGACTATAATCGATTAAACTTGTAACACCCCGTGTGCACCCAGTGTATTATCATTATATAATATCATCCCAGCGCAGCAAGCATGGAAAATAAACGTTTAAGGAAGCTTGAATCAATTAAAATATTGACTTTTATACATATATGGTGAATATCTGTAATATACATGGTACATAATTCTCCAAAACTATACAAATGTTCCCTAGGATTCAAAGTACAGACCAAAATTAATCCAAAATGGGAGCTAACAAGCTCCAGTTATCTAACCTAGGGTTGTCTTCACACTATCCTAGCTCAGGCCTTTTGCCTTGGGATTTCTGAGACACTCCTGTCTCTGTTCCTGCAACATGAGCCCCAAACAGGGGTGAGATAATTATCCCAGTAAACTCAGGGTTCTTTGAGGTTTCCCTCTCCCTGGTTCACCTTCCAATATCTACAGAAACATATATATAATAGCATATTTATCAGACTAAAGACAGCATCATAACATTAGTCTTCATTACTCTCATAAAGCATCTATATACATAAAGTCATTCAAACTCAAAATACACACCCAATTCACAGTGCCTGAGAGAGATCATCCACCGAGTGGGTACGTTCTCTCAGGACTTCAATTGAGTCCTGAATAGGATCATCCACCGAGTGGGTATGTCTATTCGGTACTCGCCGCCCAATACCTGAATAGGATCGTCCACCGAGTGGGTACATCTATTCAGGGTTTATATGGACGCCTATGGATTTTCCCAAGGGAGATCATCCACCGAGTGGGAACATTCCCAATGGGGTCCATAGTACCTTATACTACTGGCCAGTAGATTTCCAAGCAATCACATCACAATCAGCACATAGCATAATCCATGCAATAATACATCACACTAGTGTAATCAATATCGTCATCATAAGCAACATAACTTACACTATCTCAGCGTAATCAAATCGCACACACCCTATCTCAGGGTTGATCTAGCACTCATTCGCTAGAAATCCTCAATCATTTCATTAATACCAGATACATCATTCAATGTCATATCATTCTAAAGCATCAGTATACAGAACATAGCAAAGTATCAACATTCAAACTATATCAAACAAACACCCAAAATGGGTATGGCCAACACAAGCAGGGGAACAACCCCGAATAACACTGAGCTTACCTGGTCTCAGCTCAGAATCAGCTCTCCTAGTCTCTTGGTGATCTCTACCAGCAGTATGTACGTCACGCCCTACAATAATCATGATTCAAACACTTAGAAACGGTGTTTAACCGTTTATATGGAAGGAAATATCCTTCCCTTTATAATCAATCCAAACTCGTCTATCTTAATGTTTATCTTGGCCCAGCTTCTACTAGGCTATCCATGGACTTTCAATGGTCCGCCTCAGTCTAACCATGGCCTCAGAGTTCCTTCAGAACTCTGTACAGCTTAATTGAAAGCTGCACCAGAACCAAAAACCTACATTGGTTCAATTCAGTCAAAACACATATATAATCACATGTTCACCGATTATTTGGCCTTATGACTAACTTTTGTAAAGATACTTAAGTTAATTCAGGCCAGAATACCGCCCATTTATACACCTATATTCCTGCCCAGAGCCAAATTCAAACTTCATCACAAATTCAATTTCAATATGCCATATGGCTCGGAACAACCTCCTGACTACATCTCTCTACAGAACCTAAGCCTAATTCCAGCCTTATCATCAAATAACTACTATACTCTAAATTTCCCATTTCACACATTAATCGGTTAACAGATGAGGTTCTTACCGTAAAACAATCAAGAAAGGCCGGAGAAGGATTTCTCCTAGCTTTAGTGCCCTTGAATCAGCTTGGTTTCCTTCCAAACTCAGCTCCCTTTCAAGAAACTCAAGACAATGGGAGTTCTCCCACCAACTAGGCTGGATTTTGGCTTTTCAAGGTTCTAATTAAGTTTGTAAGTGATAAGAAGGTGTTTTAGTGGCTTATAATGAAGATATGAAGCTCCTAAGGTGCAACAATGGTGGTCTGGGCTCAGGGAAGAAGAGGAATAGTGATTTCCTCTGAAAAATCGCCTTTTGCCTTTATATAGGTGGCCTGATCGACATGCCGTGCTCTTGGCGCCACACCGGCACTGATGGCGCCAAAAACTAGTGTCTCTGGCGCCCTTGGCGCCACTTTGGCGCTCCTGGCGCAAGTTTCCAGCATCTGTGGCGCTCCTGGCGCCACTTTGGCGCTCTTGGCGCCAACTTCCAGCACCTGTGGCGCCACTCTGGCGCTCCTGGCGCCAGACTCCGTCGCTAAAAATCCGTCACTAATTCTGTCGCTAAATCCGTCACTAAGGCTTTTGCGACGGAATTTTATAAATTTTAAATTTTTATTTCTTTTATTTTCTTTTATAAAAGCCTAGGTTATTATAAAACTGTTCAACAAACTTCTGGATATGAGCAACGAACAGAATAATCAATTATTCTGTCTTGTAATCGATTAAGACAGGCAGCTTCATAACTTGAAATACACTATGTAATCGATTACGGATTCTAGTAATCGACCGTAATCGATTAAGACAGGAAGCTTCACAAACTTGAAATACACTATGTAATCGATTACGGATTCTGGTAATCAATTAATGAATCAAAACATGTTAAGCATAGGCATATGATATAATCGAATATTGTCTTTGGTAATCGATTAAGACAGGGAGGTGATTTTTTCTGTTTAGCCTATGTAATCGATTACAGCTCATTGGTAATCGATTAAAATGTTCATCAAGGCAGTTTATATGTGAACCAAGGTAAAATAATTGATTAAACTGATACGTAATCGATTATATTGTTCTTGAAAAGTTTTCCAGAATGCACTAAGAACAAAATAATCGATTCTTATCTTGATGTAATCGATTAAACCAGTAGAAAACTTATTTTTCCAAAAACCTTTGATTTGATTCAAAAACTTAAATAGTTTTATCAAAGCCTTGTGAATTCTATTTCTTAAACTAATTGACTTAATGAATGATGTGAATGCAATGCACTTGGATCACCAGAAATGCTTCCTCCTTTTACATTTAATCACAAATTATTCTTCAATACTTCAAGGCATGTTGAAAGCTAAAACCAAGCTTAATTCTTTGTCCATTCTTCAAGTGATTCCTTTGAAACCAACATAAATATCCAGGCATATGTAGTGCCCCTAATTAGCCCTCAAACCTCTTCCTAAAATCTAGGAGATGATCATGACAAGATGCTAGTTGAATTCAAATTCAAATCTAGCTTTCATCTCCTCCTTTTGATATGAAACTAACTACTATAGTTAATTCATATTTAAAATATTTAAATTTAAATTATCAAATTTAAATATTAGATAATTAGTTTAATTATTTAAATTAATTAATAATGTCTTGGACTATCCAAGCCCATTAACTCCATTCATGCGCCCCTCTCTTTTTAAGATAGGTATCCAAACTCTTGGGCCAACAACCATTATTAGGCCCAAAACCTTTAATGCTATAATGTCATAACAATAAAGTGTTAGTGTGTGACCCATTAGGCCGAACATAGCTACTGACATAAATGAGTTTGGGTCCAACAAGGCCACTACCCATTTAATGACAACACAGAGCACTAGCAATGCTTTGTTGCCCCAGAACTAGTTGGGTAAATGACAAGATCATCCTATTAAATCTATTTGGTTTCCGTATGTATTTCCTTTCGTCTCAGTTACCTTCCCATAAAACCTAGGGTAAGGAAACGTATCTGCCCTTGCGGTCTAGCGTAAGCTTTAATACGAAATAGGGAGTCTCCAATTTTACTGACTCTAAAGGTAGATCATCTCATGATTTCTTTTACTATGCATAGATTACTGAGTCCCGTAAATGTCATCCCGATTTCTCTGGTTTACAGATAACCTAATCTCTCACAGAGATTTGATGAATTCCTTCAGCTAGTCACCCTAGGCTCGTGTTCTTTCAGGACATGCCCAAAGGTATACCTATGTGTCTCCATGTTTCAGGCAGATGAGGTATACAATCAAAACATGTCTTCTAGAACACAGTCCAGGTGAAAACTTCTGGTCTAAGGAAAGACATACCCAAATAATAAGAGACTACTCTAATGATACTATCTGTGAGATTTCCTCATAGAGTGTCTTTGTGGGTCCGTTCAGTGCGAGCTATACCCTTATAGGTCCACCCACGACTTTAGCTAAGACATCTCCATGTCTGTAGCTCATGATATCGAGACAGGATATGAAACAAGATTAAGATCGCTTATAATTTATTCATGACAATATGAAAAGTACATGTACGTCCTAATCTAATGAAAAGATTGTCTCTAGGACATCCATATACTAATAGAACGATGTAAAAAAAATGGGGCAGTTGTGTTGGCACCAAAATGTTTGCCAGTAAAAAAAAATGGCAATCAATTAAGGACAACGGATGAGAAGCTAATAGTTGAATAACTATTTTAGGCTTTGGCAGTTAGTTGGAACAAAATTGGGTTAGGTCAAGAGAAATGCTAATTATTTGAAATTTGAATGTTATAGGGATGGCATGAGTTTTATCACCTAAAAGAGGCAACAATGTGGGAAATTGAAATATTGTAACCCATGATCTTCTTAAAATCTAGTAAAGTGGGTGGTTAGTGATTAGGAGCGACTAGATGTTTGTAACTGTGCTTCACACTCTTAATAGAAAGAAACACGTAATCGAGGTCTACAACCAGAATCAAATATTTTTTTTGTTGAATAAAACCTAGAGGATTTAAGGGTCTTTGGGATAAGAATACAAAGGAGAATCATTTCTTAAAAAACCAGCAATACAAATTGGAGCAGTCTCAAAAACAATAAACTCAAAAGAATTGCTTAAAGCTTCCTTTTCCATAACGCTTGTAGCTTTATTTTCCTCTCATGACACATGATTCCAAGTGACATTGCCAACATAATGAAACACTACCAGAATTTCTTGAATCAATTCATAGCAAGGACGATTCATATCATATCTGACCTCTAGAAGGTTAATTGCATTACTTGAATCATAACCAATCCAAGTGTAGTTAAAGCAATTCGCCCACACAAGCTTTAATCCAACCAAAATAGCAACCAATTCAACTTGGAGCACTAAGCATTCTCCAATATTATATTGGAAGCCACACAAATACCTTATAGTATGGTTTCAAACCACTCCACCACAACTAGCTATACTCCCAATATATGACATTGTTTCATCACAACTAATAGTGAGTTGACCAGATTGCAGAGGGCTTTAAAAAATAGTGTCATGCCTAACAAAATTCACACAATGTTAAGGAAGAATTTTTAACAACTCAATATTGCTCCGATAGGCCTTCTCAGCAAAACATGTTTTATGGATAATATCAGTGTTGGACCAACATTCTTGAGCAAAAACAACTTTATCCAATCTCCCCCAAATCATATCCAAAATAAAGCCAAACAACATATTCCAATGATGGTTCTAATCATACTCGAATATGATAAATTCAACTCCAACCAATTCCTCCAAATCATACTCGAAAAGAATTCCCTACTTAGCTAGTTCCATTTAAAATGAAGCCAAAAAAGCTTGCTAGCACTACAATCTCAAAACAAATGCAAAAGAGACTCCTCCTCTTGATGACAGGTATAACAAGAATTAGTCACGCTTATGTCGATTCTCATCCTCTTGGTATTCATCAAAATGCTTTCATGACTGATTTTCCATAGGAAACTTCTTATCCTCTCTAGACCTAGAAACCTATTCACCAACTTGAAAATGTTAATCTCAACTCTAGCTTGATGTTGACAAACGAAGTCATAAGCTGACTTAGTCAAAAAGTAACCATCAATTGCACTTTTCCAGATTATAGTATCCAGACATGAGCTAGCCTTAAGGGGAGTTAGATATGCAATTCTACTAACAAAAGACTGTGGAAAATTATCTTTGAATTTATCAATTATCCAGTCATCCTCGAGGTCCTTATAACACTCAACCATATCATTCAACATTACTTCAGGCACATTCAATCAAGTAAGGCTCAACAATGAATCACAACCTTTAACCTATTTATCCCTCCAGAACTTTACCTTGTTTGTTATTGTTAACAATGCCCCCAAGTGTTATAGCATTTTGTGCAAGATTTGTATTTTGAGGTTGTGCTTGAGGAATAGCATTAGCATCCCCTACTTGAGTCATTTGTTCTGCCAACATCCTAAAACTATCATTAGTGGTTTGGACCAAAGGGTTCAACACAGTCATGATTTGTTGTGATAACATATTTACCATATCATATTGTTATGCCAACATTGTTCTGCCAACATCCTAAAACTATCATTAGTGGTTTGTTCAATACAATCGTGATTTATTGTGATAACATATTTACCATATCATAATTTTTATGATCCATTTGTTGACTTAAGGCCATCAAAGTATTGTTTGAAATTCTCATGAACAAAGATTCATTTTCTCTATTCTTACGTGAACCCTGTAATTGTTCTAGGTTATAATGATAATCATTCCGTTGGTAATTTTGGTTTTGATTTCTGTTTTGGGAAGTAATAAAATTTTTCTCTAATTACTCATTGAAAGGTTGGACAGGATCTAATCCAACACCTTTGGGCCTTCAAATAGGAATTCCTTATGGATACCTTAAATTAAATGGAGTCCCGTTACTGTTGTTGTTAAATGTAAGACACCTGATTTAATGTTAAATTTAAGAACCCTGATTTGATGTTCCTGCCCCTATTATGAGTGTGGTGGTAAATAGAGGGCTGTTCTCGAGTTTAATATTGAGCACCAAATCAACATTCAAATATACTAGCATAATAGTGTGCCCATAGCATTGGACAACGAGGAAACGGTTTGCATGTTTGACATGAGAATTGGTATCGTAGTATTCAACATATTCATCGATGTTATCATATTCGATGCACGACACTGTGGCATTATTATTATTGATAGTACTCATTGACCAACGATTGGTCGATCTTGCAGAATTATTGTTTTGATTAGCAGATATAATTCTACCACTCCTTAATCTCATAAACTATCTTCCTTCAAACTAGTTTATTTTATGAAATGATGGCATTGTCCCACTAGGGGTGCTAATTTGTTTATGGTGGAAATTTGCTCAAGTAATCAAAAGATAATCAATCATTGTTTCCACACTTGATTGTTATCAATTACAAACAAATTATTTATTTAGTGTGACTGAATCACAATTGTAGGTTCTTTTTATTCAAACTTGCAATTGATATAACATTCAATTAAAGGAATTATGAGATTGTATCAAAGAAACATAAATATTGTAAGACAATCACTCATAACAATATTATTGTCGAAAGTATCCATTTTGATGATATAAGTTAATGACATAAAAGGTTTTCAATAATCATTAACTGTTTAATATATGATTCAAAAGAGTAAATTTAGATAATTGAATGAAGTTTAGACCAAAGAAAATAAATACAAATTAAAGTAAAAGAGTTTCTAAATTAATGGAATTTAAAAATGAATAAGAAGTAAATTGTCGAGAAAGTAAAAAACCTAAAAAATAGATCAAAAGTAAATTGCAAAATTAAACAAGAAACAGAGAAATAAAGGAAAATAAACAAGTTAGAGTTCAAAGAAGAAATAAAGATTGCAAGAAGTTTAAAGTCTGGAGAAGAAATGTAGAAGGAGAAAATTACATGAAAGGTAAATTGATTAAAAAAAGACAATTGCAGAAATGATAAATGACATTAAGAAATGGGCTCGAACATACACATTTACCTAGTAATCGGTAGCCATTTTTCTTATGCAACTATACAAAATAAGGTATCTCACACCTTGTCCTCTCAACTGTTACATTAATATCTCTCAAAATATTCAACAATGTACATCAAATATGCATCTTCCCTTTAGGGGTACAAAATATATAAGCATAACAAAACAATGAGCCAACATGCTCTCAAAATAATATGCCTAAGGTTCACACAGAACCATATCCCTACTCGAGCCTTTTGCCCTGGGATCTACCATCCGCTCACTAAGCATCATCTGCAAAATTTAGTCCCCAAATGGGGTGAGATACAATCTCAGTAAACTCAGGGTTCTTGGAGGCCTCTCCCCCTTGGTTCATTTTCATGACATATAGCATCAAAATTGGCAACAAATAATCTAGCCACCATGACTCTCATAAAATACATCACATGTATATCACAACACAGGTGTCATTCCGTTGGGTGCTACCAACTTTGGGAATGCAACACAGATATAACATATATATAACATTTCCTAAGAAAAGATCATCCACTTAAGGGCACATTCTCTCAAGACTTTACTCAGACGTATATGGCACTTCCAAGAGAAGATCATCCACTTAAAGGAACATTCTCTTAGGTTTTTATGTCAATTAACCACATGGAGTTATTCCACGATACTCTGGCTCCAAAGGAAGTCCATATTTAGTTTATTCTATTGGCCAGAGAATCTCATCAATCATACAACATATCATCACATTGTACATCATATACATGTTCTTAATTAACAGGCAGTAACACACAATTTCAATACCACATGCATCATGACATACAATAACAATCACTCCCTCGGAGTATGGTGAAACGCAGTCAAGGGAAAAACTCCCAAGAACAAAAAGCTTAACTGCTCTAAGTGTTACACTGGCTCTCTTGTCCTCGTCGTCACAACCATCAATATCTTTTGTATCACGCTCTACATAAAGGCATACAAGCAATCAATAACGGTTCTCAAACGTTGCATGAAAAGAAACACTATTCTTTTCCATTTTAATCCATTTTTACTATTTTCCAAGTGATAAGGACTAGTCACCTAATCGGTGACTTACAAACCCCTAATAGGATCTATCTTGGCCTAACCAAGACTCTAGAGTCTCCCAAAGACTTTGCATAAACCAATTCAAAGAGTTCAATACTTTATCCATGCCACATCTCGATAATTGTCAAGGTGGCTAAAACAATTACTTCAACACTTTTTCACCATTTATATTGTCTCCTAAACATATCTTGTGAAGGCACCACGACCCATACATACCATAATATCATCAATCTAACCAACGTTCTTCCTACACATACATTCCTCATAATCCAAATTCCAAAATCCATAAAAGTTATATTTCAAGGTTAAACCTTCATCACAACAACCTCCTAAGCATACTTTTCCAAAGGACCCAAGCCTAATTCCAACTCTAACTCAAATGGGTCACTATTCATCTCAAAAACAAATTCTCAAATAATCGGTAAAACTTGTGTTTCTTACCTCTAAAACGTCAAGGAAGGCTAGAGGATGGCTTCTCCAAGCTTGAACGTTCTTAAAACGCCTTCTTTCCCTTCAAAATCAAAACTTTGTGAAGATCCTTGGAGAAAATGATCTCTTCGTCTAATGTTTTTCGAAAAGAACTGAGGTTGGAATCTAGTTTATTGTGTGATTCCCTTCAACTTTCAAGTTGGATGCAAAGGGTTTTGGTCAACGAGTAAGTGGTTATGAAGCCTTTCTGACTTGGCAATGGAGAAAATGGAGAAAGGAAGAAGATGATGGTGTTTATGTGTAGAAACATTGAGAAATGGGTTACTTAAGTGACCCTGGCACGCATCACACGCCAATGGTGCCGAGAACCAGAGTTGGCTTGGTCATTATGCACACACTCGCTGCCGAGTTCAGATTTATCCACTAAAAAGTCTACATTGTCCAACTCGGCATGAACAACCCAGATCACCTTGTCCAGCTCAGTATGCGCAACCTGGATCACCTTGTCTAGCTCGGCATGAACAACCTGGATCACCTTGTCCAGCTTGGTATGCGCAACTCAGATCACCTTGTCCAGCTCAGCATGCGCAAGCTGCACAATCTTGTGCAGGTTCATGATATTAATATAAAGCCCAAGAGATTCTTTTGGCATAAATCTAAGGTCCACCCTTGGTCTGAGGTCCATCCTCGGCACTTTGCAAAATCCAAGGTCCGCCCTTAGTCCGAGGTCTGTCCTCCTAAAGATCACCGTACACGTGGACACCCTCCACGTCAGCACTGTCACATTAATAGTACTTATTTACTCTCCAAAGTGTCAACCCGGACACACGAATCTGGGTTCCTCGTCAGCACTGCTTCAGGAGCGCGAATCTGGATCTGTTACAGGATCATTATAATGCTGACACATGTATCTTCATGCTATCTGTCAGAAAACCGTTGATAATTGTCTTTGAAAACTTTGATCGAAATAGCAAGCCTTTGATGATCTATTATTCAATTTGTTTTTAGAGATAGTCTTCATCTTCTAAATTTCGTCTCTTTGATTTATCATCCAATCAAATCAACACACACTTTTCGATTACCATTCAAACATGACTTCAATATCATATTCTTTCATCCTATTTTCATACCTAGAAAATCATACTTACACCTCTAAACATACCTCAAACACTTAAAGGTGTTAAAAGAAATTCTTGAGACAATAGTTCAAATTATGAACACCTTGCTAATGTTTAGTATGCATAGACATTTAATATTAACTTAAATGCTAACTAATGAGTGAAGACATGTTGTATTTAATTGAGCGTTTAAAGTATAGTATTTTTTTTATTCTTATTAGCTTATTTGAATTCTCTTGGATTCTTATTTTCTCATTTTAACTCAATTTTGGTCTTAGGCAAATAATTAGGCTTAATTAATAATTATTGTTTATTTTCAGATTTTGTGCTTACTTAACCTATCTTACTTGTGCAGGACCTATAGGATTCAACAAAACTCCAAATGGAGCATATGAGTATTCCTTGGAAAGCTACCGAAAAGAGATACAATTTTGTCAGAGATAAGCATGAACCAATTCTGCCATTTTGATGGTCAAATTAGGCTTGGAAGTTAGAACATCTGCACTTGAGTTTTGGGCTACAAGTTTGGATTTTGATTGATGTAATTCGCATAATTAGTTAGTTTAGATAGGCCTAATCAGAGCCCATCCCTTAATTCTGTTCAATAACTATATATTAGTGTAGCTAGGAGTTATTTGGGAAACAAAAACACAGATACAAAAACAAAATTTCTAGCTTCTTGTACAGGTTTTCATAATTAAAATTTTTTCTCTCCTTTTCGCTCAATTGTTCTTCATTGTTCTTTATTTTTCTTCTTCCTTTCATCTCTATTCTTCTATTTTTCTCACACAAATTTTGTGACTCTTCCATTGATGATGATCATGGAAGGCTAAACAATCAATCAATCCAAGGATCCAGTCCAAGCAAGGAGAATTTAAGTTCTGGTTTGGTATTCTAATTTCTGTGTGAATGTTCATCTTCTTTTTCAATCCTATTTATGATTTTCATGATTATGAATATGTTTAGGATTAAAAACAAATTAGGTTATAGGTTTATTTCCTAATTTTGAATTTTAATCATAGATTGTTTGGATGATATTTCAATCTGATTTGTGATTTCAATTGATTTAGGAGTTATTTCGATTGAACTGCTTCTAATGATATTGAATAAACCTTCATAATATGATCATTATATCAGAACTATGATAATTTGCATTGCTTGGTTTGGTGAATTAGATTGATATTCTTGAATCTGTTTTACACCATCTTTTATTAATTCTGTTAGTTTCTGCATTTTTCTTCAATTCTTGTCTGTGTTTCTGCAATTTTTGTTCATTGTCTACAAACCGTTTGATAAAATTTCCCTACTATTTATGAGTGGATTAAGTTAAGAACCAAATTGGACTGTATCTATGAGTCGACCTAGGTTAATCTTGTGCTACATAATTATCTTAGTTTTATTTGTGTTGTAGCATTTCGACAGTCATTAACAGTATTTAAGAATTTTTCGTGCACATGATGTAATATTCTGAATATTTGTTCATGAAAGAGCATTCACAAGTGCCTTTCTTTTTAATGCGTGGTTTCTCTGAGGTAGTAGGGTATCAATACCCAATGTTTTTTTTAATTCTATGTGCAACAAATGTTGTTAGTTTGGTCTCTTCAACTCTATCCTAGGATTCTTTTACTCTGTTGCTTAATCTCCATAATTGAATTATAGATTTTTACTGTTGTGCACCCCTTTCAATAATTATACTCCCGGAACCTCTCTTTCTAAGTTAGGTGCTCAAATACTCCCCCGCCCATTTTTTAAGGTATCAATTCGATTGGGGGGACCGAATTCACACCAAATTTTTTGCACTGCTTTAAAAAATAGTTAAGAATTCGGCTTGCCGAAAACCAAATTCTTAATGTGTTTTTTTTAAATATTAAAAAGATAATTAGAAAAATATTTTTTTCTTATTTTTTTGAAAACATTCGTTTTAGTTTTTTCATTGTGAAATTTGACTTAGTGAAATAATTTTAAAATTTTAGTTTAAATGTTGTTCGTGGGGATAACTTTTGCAGTTTTTTTTTTTAATGTTAATGTTTTATGGTTCAAAAAATAGTTAAGTTTAATAGTTGTCATGTAAATGAATCTAATGGTATAAGTTTTACATCTTGACTTGGTTTAAAAAGGCTTGAGGGTGTTTGAAGCACCAAAAGATCGTATTTTCACTTTAACAATTTCTTGATGGTCTTTTGTTGCATATTTTTGCATATCAATATGAGGTTATTTCGTACAAATAGTGCATCATTTGCATTGTTTTCATGTTGATGAATGCAACAATATAACTTTCTTGACTTGAATTGGTTTGGAAAGGCTTTAAAATCGTGTCCGAAAATTGTAAAAATTTGTTTCTAGATTTGTAAACTCCTTATATAATATAATTAGTTAATTATGAGTTAATATATCACATTAAATAATAAAACTTAATGTAAAAAGGAATTACTACTATTAATAAAAAGACATTGCGATTGAACTTAAATGATCATCGATAAAATAAAAGAGAGGAAAAAGCATCTAATACAACAATAAAAGCATAAAATACAACAACACAAGAGAATTTATTGTGGTTGGCTTTAAGCTCCTCCTAATCTGTTAAGACACTTGTTTTTGGAATGGCCAACGTTCGACATATACTACATCTTTTTGGATGACCCATTTGTCTTATATTCATCTGGGTGAGTATGCGGCTTGTTTTTGGACGATCACATGGATTTATTCGGTTGTCATGACAACATTCATGTCCAAGATTTTTTGGCCACAATGATTCATCGGGAAGTATCCCGAATGAATGGTTGTACACGTTGGAAAACATTTTGCAACCTATATATGGGAGACACGTATGACCTGGGATCTACGCGAACATGTGAACAAGCAGCAATGACATGATGCAAAGACATGTGAAATGGACCTTAAATCTCCTTGCAGGTCGTCCAAACTAGTGTGGGTTTATTGTTTCAGTCACAGTGAAAGTTTTGTTTTGGAAATCATAGGATTCAACATGATGAGTGGCAGATTTTGTCACAACGTCAATGAGAGACTTATTGACAAGTTCCCCAAATTCTTGGCCAGATGTTATCATTGCATGTGCTTCCATCACCCTCTTTGCAACAACTATAGAAAATTTCCTGCATGTTTCTTTGATGATCGCGATTATTGGTAAATAATGTGTACTCTTCAGCACTTAATTGATAGACTCCACAAGGTTGGTTATGTATCCCCACCGTTAACCTTGATCAAATGTTTAAGCCAATTTGCAGCCTCCACATTATTTGACTTGTGATCATTATAATAGTGATCGAGCATCATCTCCGTAAATGTGTATGCTGAGGATAGTGTAAGAATTGTTAGCATTGTTACATATATGATACAAATAAATGTAATTGACATGAATGTGTTACTTACCCATTTTGACAACTAGTTTACACATTTCAGCATTCTTATACTGTCACATGAAATTTTGTCCAATATATTGAATCTACAGCCTTTCACATTCTTATACACATGAACTGTTTGTTGCGCCCCCCCCCCCACTGTCCTCTTGATTGTAGGCACTCTTGATAGCTTTGTGCCTATCTGAAATCAAACAAAGTCTCAGTTGGGGTGTGACATGCATTCTCAAATTTTTGATGAAAAAGAACCAACCCTCTGTCATCTCACCCTCAACAATGACAAAGAAAAATGGAAAGATGTGATTATTCATGTCTTGTGATACAACGATGAATAGAGTCCCAGTGTATTTTTCATACAATCAGGTTCCATCAACTTGTACAATTGGCTTATAATATGCAAACCCTCTTATGGATGGTTTGAAAGCCCAAAAAAACTCTTTGGAATGTTGTTTTACCTGGAACCAGACGACCTTTTTCAATGGTTGGTTACGTATGAAAATCTATGATTGTTCCAATAAGAGAATCGTTCATGGCTAAGAGACATCTAGGTAACTATTTGTATGATTCCTCCCAGTTTTCATACACTTGTTTGATTATCCTTTGTTTTTCCATCCATGCTTTTTTTATCGGTTGTTGTGTAAGTGTAGACTTTTTTATTTCTTCAACCAACACTGGTACTAAAATTATTGGGTCTTTTCTTATCAATGGCAAGTTTTGTTATGCAATTTTTGTAATATAGCTTGGAATGATCATGAGAAATCATGCATGTCACACATTGATACAAACCTTCTATTATTTTTATCTCCCACATCTTAGCCCTCTTTGAAAAGTGTGCTCTACAATACCAATCACATTTATTGGGATAGTACACAGGTAATGGTGATTGGTCAGACTTGTCTATCTTGTATCCAACATTTTCCTTTATGGCAAACTCTTAGGTTGTAGATTTACATTCATCTTTTGTCATGAATTACATCCGAACCCGTAATATTCTTTTGCTCTATTGGAATACTTTCACGGTTGAAGAAATGGTTGTATTATGTATGTTGGTTGATTTCATCTAGGTTTAAATGAAGCATGTGTTGGGGATGGGGGTAGTTTACATTTGGAGTGGATGGGGATCCTGCAACAGCCTCATCGTTGTCATTGTTATCCTCAACTTGGGTAGAAATGATGTCATCTTCGTGTTCACTAAAAGACTATACAAATTCATTATGTATTGCAATCATTGGATCTTCTTGTTGTTGCATTAATGGGGTAGCTTGGATTGGTCTTAGTGTCTCGCATTGAGAATGATTGAGCTGAGATGACATAAAGTCATGGAAATCAAATGATGATGAGTCCAACATTTGGGTAAATGGGTGTAAGTCTACTGAAACGAAGAGTTGAGGTTGTGTCTTGGTGAACATATGGTTAGAAGAACAATTAGGTTGAAAGGAATAATATCCTTCCAAAGAATGGTTGGGTTGATAGTATGGTTCCTCAGGAATATCCTCCAACTCTTTGTAAAGTTCAACTGAACGAAGAGAATGATAACTGGATACAACTATAAACATATTGCGGGCGTCTTCATCATCATAAAGGGGTGGCAATTCGTAGTATGTGTAACCATCTCTAATGGATAAAGTGTGACGAAATATATAGTAGCAACCCTATGATGTGGGGTAATTTGGATTCGTTGTTGAATCTTTTCTTTCAAGACATGTAAGGATATGTTTCTCTTTTAACGAAAAATGTCGCTAGGTGAAGGCATCTATACAATGCCCCACAACATTCTTATAAGAGTATTTCTCTATTGTAATAGAGGAATAAATGTTGTTTACTCGAACTAGAACTGGCCATGATTTTAGAAGAAGTTTTAGGTGAGGAAGGATTTTAGGTTGAGTTTAGCTATATAGAACGGTGATAGTGAGGTTGTGTTGTGTTTGGATTGTAAACGCACTACTTGTATTTATACATGATAAAAGAGAAGCATGGTAACTCATGCTTTGACGTAGCACACTTATACATACTTATATGATTATAGATGCACATAAAAACACATGCTTAATAATGTATTGAGATAAGTCACACTTAGTCATTGTCTGTCTTGGCACACTTCCAAATATGCAAAATATAGGACACACATGCGTACTCATAAAAGTTTAAATTTCAGGATCCTATAGGGACTATTGATGTCACTTTGCAACAGAAAATCATACAAGATAAAGATTTTGGTCAATATATAGTTGTTGGCTCTGTCTTAGTTCTGCGAGAGGTAAGTTTCTTCTTGTTGTTAATTTCTTACTTTCTGTGTCGTATAGAGTTTATTTTTTATTGAACTAAATTGTATACTCTACCAGCGGTTATGTGTTGTCCCTTTCCTCCTCACTCCAAATGTTATTTAAATATTACACGCACAATGTTGTCAAGGTAATGTTTTTGCATTTTAGGTTACCAATAATTTTGGCATTCACAAATTTGCATTGTATGTTCATATGTTGTTAATATGTGACACAGGTGTTTCCGAAGGAGAATTGACTTCTTGTTAAGAAGTATGTATTTTGTACATGCAACATGTCATGAAGTGTGTTTGAACAATGGTTTTCTAGTTTGTTTTTTTTTTTTTTTTTTACAGTCTTGATTATGTATGCCTTAGGAATTTTATGTGTAATCTTGTTTTATTTTATGGATTATCATTTAAGTTCAATTGCAATGTCTTTTTAATAATAGTAGTAATTTTTTTTTTACAATAAGTTTTATCATTTAATATCACATATTAACTCATAATTAGTTAATTGTATTATAAAAGGAGTTTACTAAGCCTAAAAACTAATTGTTGTAATTTTCAGACATAATTTTAAAGCCTTTCTAAACTGATTGAAGTAAAAAAGAAAAGTTGTATTGTTGAATTCATCAACATGAAAACAATGCAAATGATGCATTGTTTGTACAATAACCTCATATCAATAAACAAAAATATGAAAAAAAAAATAGAAAGGAAAAACACCATTAGGAAACTATTAAAGTGCAAAATATTATTTTTTTGCGTTTTTAGGCACCTTTTTCAAGATTTTTTCTATCAAGTCAAGATGTGAAACTTATACCATCAAATTCATTTACATGAAAACTATTAAACTTAATTATTTTTTGAACCATAAAACATCATCAACATGAAAAAACAGTGCGAAATTCATCCCCACAAATAAGATTTAAACTAAAATTTTAAAATTAGTTCATTAAGTCAAATTTCACAATTAAAAAACCAAAATGAATATTTTCAAATGTATAAAACAAAAAAAAATAGTACAAAAATAAGAAAAAAATCTCTAATTATTTTTAACATTTAGAAAAACAATTAAGAATTCAGTTTTTGGCAAATCAAATTCTTAATTGTTTTTTAAAGCATTGCAAAAAACCCTGATGTGAATTCGGATCCCTCCCCCGACCAAATTCACACCTTAAAAAAAGGGTATTTGGGTACATAATTTAGAAATGGAGGTATTTAAGAGTATAATTATTGAAAGCGGTGACACATCAATAAAATGGTCCTTGAATTACGTAAGAATAGGATTCTTACTAGTCTCCAATTCTAACAAGTCCATCAGATGGATTGAGATTATTTTCATTTTATCTCTCTGGGATCCAGAATTTTGATAATCCAAAACTTTGATATGTCATTTTAAACTCAATTAGAGTAAAATCTAATTAATAATGAATTGAATTTGTTGAAAGAAGTCACTCATTTAAATAGATATGAGTGTCTTGAGGAATTATTATTTGACTACATGCCAAAAAGATACTCAGATTCACCTAAAAAAAAGTCTAATTTATTGACATAATAAATATATTTAAATATTATATATAGCTAAACTATAAAATTGAAGAAGTATGATGTTAGAGATAGAGGGAGCAACATGAAGATCAAGCTATAAAGAGTTTTGACTTTTACATGTCCAACTCTTTATTGAGTGGAATTTGTATTGCTTGTTGCTTTTTATCTTTAGTCTATCTTTGTGTATATCATGCATCATCATATAGAAGTAGGAAGATAGTTTCTGAGATAAGAAACATCTTCAGTGCTATATAACTCACTGCTTTAATCGATTATCATCGTATGTAATCGATTACAAGTAACTTGCAAAGAGTTCATAGTTCTAGTTTAATTGACTACCATATATTTGTAATTGATTACACTGTTCTTTTTAAGACCATGTCTATTTTTTTGGGTCTCTGTTTTAATCGATTATGAGGATCGATTACATCATTCTTGAAAGTGTTCCCATAAGTGATCAAGAACACTTTAATTGATTAAATCAAGATTGTAATCAATTACATTGATCTTGAATGTTTTCCAAGCTTGGGGAAGAACACTTTAGTAGATTAAAAAAATAATTTAATCGATTACTCTCACAAGATAATCGATTACATTGTTAATTTAATCGATTACAAGGGATTATAATTGTTTTCTCTATATATACCCATCTTGTTTTCTCACTTTCAAGCAATTGAAAAACAAGTTTTTGAACAAACTTTTACAACTTACACACATCAGTTTTTGTTTCTTGGAGCTTTCAAAAGGAAAGTGAGTTGTAAACACATTTGAGATCAAGAGGTCCATTCAATCAAGTCTTTTGTTCTTGCATTTAAATGTAAAGGTTGTATCTTTCCTTGACTCTGTTTCATATGGTTTTTACATAGTTACTGCATGTGCAAGAGTTTTTTACAGCATGCTAGAATAGGTGTTTCTAGTTTGAAGCTGAGAGTCAGTTTCTCTTAGGCTTAGATTCACAAAGGACCTTAGGGTTTGGTGCCTAAGTATCGTTTTCTAAGTAGAATTTGAAATTGCTTGTGATTGCTTGTAAAACTCACATTGCATAGTGAAAATCTAATTTGGATTGAATTAGATAATTTTATTAGCTTCTCTAAAAATAGAAAGTGAACCAGTATATATCTTGTTCTCTATCTTCTCTTAACTCTCATAACTCTCTATTACATTCTTTATCAATTTGCTAAGTTTCAAAGATACTTCAAATTGATGTACTTTAACAAAAGAGTATCGTGTTCGAGTGATTGATTCAATATTGCTTTAAAATAAAGTTGTGACATGATGCTTGTGAAGAAAAAGCGTTAAAACTCTATTTTTTATTTTACGGTTTGTATTTAAACCAATTCACCCCCCTCCATGGTTTGGTGAGTCCCATTGTCTTTTTCAATTGGTATCAGAGCTACGTCTTGAACATTGCTCATGATCACTGTTTTTCAAATATGGGCTTTAAACAAATCACTTTCAGAGTATGGATTTGTGTTTCTATGTTATAAGTTTTCTGTTTTAATCGATTACTTATCGTTTTAATTGATTACAAAAGTTATTTTGGGTTTCTCTATTATATGTGTTTTATGTTTTAATCGACTACAACATCGTTTTAATCGATTACATGCTTTGTTTTCTAGGTGTCTTTGTTTTTCTGTTCTGTTTTAATCGATTACATTGCGTTTTAATCAATTACATGGGCTCAGGGAGAGTTTTCTGTCATATTTAATCGATTACACTTCATTTTAATTGATTACATGTATCATTTTTTTTTTGAGTAAAAATAAGGGTCAATTTAATCGATTACTATGTAATGTTAATTGATTACTTGCAAGTAATTTGTGGTGTAATCAGTTACACCTCTTCCTCTTCACCTCATCAATCACCATATTGCAATAACTCTCACCACCCACCTTAGCCTATCAAAACGCCCCAGTTTCTCTTTAAAATGAAACCTAAACCTAACCCACAAATCGCTCCAACACCACTTCTTAGAATCTGCTACCATCTCCTCTAAACCCAAACCTCTTATTCTCTCTAATCCTCTACCTTCTCTTTAAAAATGTCTGGTAACCCATCAAGAACTCATAAAAAAAGTCCTCAAAAGCAAGGTGAATGTTCCCAAGCAACCATCAATCGCTTGGATACTTGGTTCACTAATGAAGGAAATGAGTGATTATAGGCTGATTTATGTTGTCAAGAAGGAGAGGGTTCCTAAGTATTTGGACTTGGAATGGTTTTTTCAGCAAGGGTTCAACTTTTCCAATCTATTAAAAGTTCAAGGGTTAACAAAGCTAGCGTAGATGAAAAGGACTTTATATCCAGAACTGGTCACGGTGTTCTACACATGTGCTCGTGATGGCCTTGAAGGTAACCTCTTCTCTACTGTTAATGGAGTAGATGTGGTGGTAGATGTTACTATGTGGAAGGAAGTTGTTGGTCTGGACATTGGTGGAGTCATAAAATTTGAGGAAACTGAAGATGGTTACAACAAGATGCAAACCTACAGAGGAATACTTCTTGATCCTACAAGGAGATTGAGAAATCACCTTGGAGTTTGAGGCCTAACTGCTAAAGACAGGATGTTGGTTTACCTCATCACTACATTCTCACACCTAGGTCAAGCAATCTTGCTCAGGTAACCGATGATGATCTACAAATAGTCTATGTTCTGAAATCATGTATTAAGATGAATTGGATTCTACTGATTGAAGACATCAAGTTGAAATGTCATCGCCTTGTGGACTATGAGTTTCCATATGTTGTGTTTGCCCCTAGATTCATTGATTATTTTAAGGTTGATGTTTTTAATGAGATTGTGGATTACACCAATTCCTGCTGCTAAAAATATTGAAGAGATGGAAGAAGATGATGAAGCTGAAGCTCAACATGAGCCTGCACCTCAATGGAGTCCTTTTGAATCTCTCATGATTCAGAAGATGAATGCTATGCTTTACTGATCACCTCCACCAAGAGCACTCAACTGAAGTTCACAGTTCCTTAAAGAATATCAATTCTAGGTTGGAAAACATCGAAACTAGGCTAAGCCTTAGCAAACTCCTTAACCCTAATGAGGATGATGCTTACATGTGTTGTAGTGCTTATTTCTGTTGTTTAGCTTTCAGTTTTTTAATTTTGTTGTTAATTTTTCCTTTTATATCATGTTGTTTTTGTTTCTTATAATGGTTGTAATGATTAAACTTGAATGAAATGTTGTTTTTTTCCCTTGTTCACACTTATGATTGTTTGTTTTCACTCTCTGTTGTTTGTGACTTTTTGGCCTTGTTATGCCAAAAGGGGGAGAAAAACTATTGCATTGCATTGTCATGGTATTGGCATATACATACATTCTTATTCATCAATTCATTCGACAAATCTATTATGATGATGATATGACATGATTTGACATTTTTCTTGGTCGTAGTGTTTAGTAAAAATTTCAAGTGGTGTCTCAAGAAAAGTCTCTTCTTTAAAGCCTCTCCAAATGCATTCAAGGGCAATAAAGTTTAGCATCATCAAACCCAAAAAGGGGGAGATTGTTAGAGATAAGGGAGCAACATGAAAATTAAGTTGTGAACAGTTTTGACATTACATGTCCAACTCTTTATTGAGTGACATTTGTATTGCTTGTTGCTTTTTATCTTTAGTTTATTTGTGTGTACATCATACATCATCATATTGAAGTAGGAAGATAGTTTCTGAGATAAGAAACATCTTCAGTGCTATATAACTCACTGCTTTAATCGATTATCGTCTTATGTAATCAATTACATATGTTTTTAAGTAAGTTGTAGAGAGTTCATATCTCTGGTTTAATTGATTATCACATATTTGTAATCGATTACACAGTTCTTTTTGAGACGATGTTTATTTTCTTGGGTATCTAGTTTAATTGATTAGGGGATATAGTAATCGACTACATGATTCTTGGAAGTGTTCCCAGAAGTAATTAAGAACACTTTAATCAATTAAAAATAAAATCTAATTGATTACTCTCACAAGATAATCAATTACATTGTCAATTTAATCGATTACAGGCGATTATAACTGTTTTCTCTATATATACTCACCTTGTGTTCTCACTTTCAAGCAATAAAACAAGTTTTTGGAAAAAAAAATTACAACTCACACACTTCAATTTTTGTTTCTTGGAGCTTTCAAAAGGAAAGTGAGATATAAACACATTTGATATCAAGAGAGGTCCACTCAATCATGTCTTTTGTTCTTGCATTTGAATTTAAAGGTAGTATCTCTCCTTGACTCTGTTTCATATGATTTTTACATATTGTTACTCATATGCAAGAGTTTTTTACAACATGCTAGAATAGGTGTTTCTAGTTTGAAGCTGCGAGTCAGTTTCTCTTATGCTTAGATTCAGAAAGGACCCTTGGGTTGGGTGCTTTAGTTTCATTTTCTAGGTAGAATTTGAAATTGCTTGTTATTGCTTGTAAAAGTCACATGGCATGGTGAAAATCTAATTTGGGTTGAATTAGATAACTGGACTAGCTTATCTAGAAATAGAGAGTGAATTAGTATAAATCTTGTTCTTTATTTTCTCTTAACTCTCATCTCTATATTGCATTCTATATCAAATTTGCTAAGTTTCAAAGATTTTTTTCAAATTGATGTACTTTAACAAAAGAGCATTGTGTTCGAATGATTGATTTAATATTTTTTTAAAAGAAAGTTGTGATACGATCCTTGCGAAGCAATAGTTTTAAAACTGTTTTATTTTTACGATTTGTTTTTAAACCAATTCACCCCCTCTAGGTTTGGTGAGTCCCATTGTCTTTTTCATATTTAATTAAAATATGTTTTACTTATATATTTTAATACAAATAATATTAACATATTAATCATACTATAAAATGTAATATATAAACTTATAAAAATTAAGAAAATATGAGATATTGAGTTGGATTGAAGAATGACTTCTAACTTGAATTTATTTCATGAGCAAATTTGGTTTACTATTTTTTTGGCTTAAATATATTTTTGATCCCTAATAAATATTCGATATTTGTGTTTGTATCCTAATAAATTTTTGTTTTGTGTTGAGTCACTAATAAAACAATAATTTTATTTTTGGTCATTGACACTTTTTTTAAGTCCTTAATAAATTAGTGAATTTTGTATTTGCTTCCCTAATAAAAAAAATTCATTTGTAATTAGTCGAAACTAAAATAAAATTCGATAATTTATCGGGGAGCAAACACAAAATTTGCTAATTTATTAGGAACTAAAACAAAGCATCAAGGACAAAAAATAAAATTACTATTATATAAGAGACTGAACACAAAACAAAATTTTATTAGGAAGCAAAAGCAAAAATTGAGTATTTATCAGGGATTAAAAATATATTTAAGCCTATTTTTTTAACTTAAACTTATTAAAATTTTGGGCTCGAGCAAGTATGGATTAATGAGACAGATGAGCCTTGAACACTTGTATTCACGTATGTACTGGATCTCTCAATGATTAATTTTGTGTCAGAGAACTTGATTGACCTCCTTTAATGAAAATTTCCTCCCAATCATATTTTTTATTGTTACGCCTAATTCATTTCTACTTATTTACTTATTTATTTTTACGCATAAAATTTTTTCTTCCTTTTTCATTTCTTTTAATTTTCAAAAGTGTAGTAATAACCCATAATTAAATTAAAGTTCATTTAAATTTCTGAAAAACAAGTGATGAAACGTAGTGAGCTTTATCTAATGGCTGTAAATATTAAACATACA
>PYAF01002268.1:102221-113188 GCA_007407185.1 Glycine tomentella
TTAATTTACATTACTTTATCAATAATATCATAAATAAAATTATTTTTAATTATCATAGAGATAACAATTAAAATTAATTTATAAAATGGATTTTTTGTTATAAGAAAGTTTTAAATTAATAATTCATGGTATCATAATGTAAATTAATATTGATTTCATTTTTTATGATAGAAACTACAATTATGCTTTATGGAAAATAATTATTCTCTATGCTATTATGAGTGATTCTTTGTTATAAGGCAATCAAAATTAATTAATTTAAATTACTTTTTCAATAATATTTGATTAGAAAAACGTTTCTCTTCTTCTTTCTTTGCTTTTCTGCCATTGATGACTTAGAAAAGCTTCATATCTTCTCTATACTTCATCTAAACTCTTCCCACCCAACTAGAAAGTTGATTAGAACCCCTCTATGAGCTAGATTTCAGCTTCAATTCTTTGAGAGAACCATCAATCGGAGAGATCCCGTTCTTTAGAGAACTTTGTAAAACTGAGTTTTGGAGGAGAAAGAAGGCGATTCAAGGACGCCAGAGCTTAGAGAAGTGATCCTCCAACCTTTCTCGACAATTTAGAGGTAAGAAACTCACATTTTACCGATTGATTTGTGAAATGGTTCTTGGGGGTGAATAGTAACCCAATTGTGTTAGGACTAGAATTAGGCTTGGATTCTTTAGAAAGTATGTTCAGGGGGTTATTCTAATGAATAATAAGCTTTGAATCATGATTATTGATGAAGTTTGATTTTGACTCTGAGATATGTATGAGTAGGAGGAATGTTAATGAAATGGAAGGTATTATGATACGTATGAGCTTAAGTGCTGTTATAAAAGTTGTTCAGGAGGCTTAATAAACGGTGAAAACATGTTGGATTTATTGCTTTGAGCAACTTGTTTATCCTTGAAATATAGAATGGTTAAACAACGAAATGCTTTGAATTGGACTTATGGAGAGTCTAGGGGAACTCTAAGATCTTGGTTGGGCCAAGATGGATCCTGTTGAGGGTCTGTGAATCACCTACAAGGTGGTTAGCTCTGATAACCCTAAGATAGAGAACAAAGAAGTTTTAATGAATAGGAATAGCATTTCCTTTCATTCTAACGGCTGAGGACCGTTATTGATTGTTTGTTTTATGCCTTGTGTAGGGCGTGATAGTGATATTGTTGGTGGTTGTGACCACGAAGTCGGGAGATCCGGTGTAGCGTTGAGAACAGGTAAACTCTTTGTTCTTGAGAGTGTTTCCCTGTTTGTGTTCCACCATACTCCGAGGGGGTTATGGTTATTGATATCACGATGCATGTATATTGAAATTGTGTGTTACTGTTATATGGAAACACGTATATGATGAGCTGAACATTATGATAGTGTTGTATATGTGATTGATGAGTTATACATTGAGATAAATGTTAAGTGATTGATGAGATTTCTCTGGCCATTAGAATTAAACTTAATAGTCTATATAGATAAGTCCTGATGTGAGATGTGCCCACATAGCTGGATGAAGCCTCCTCAGGCAAAGAAAGAAAGTCCTGATGTGAGATGTGCCCATATAAATGGATGAAGCCTCCTCTGGCATGATTGTAAGTCCTGATGTGAGATGTGCCCATATAAATGGATGAAGCCTCCTTAGGCATTAATATATATGTATGTATGCTATGTACAGGTGGTAATATGACTTGATAGCTGTGACGGCTAGTTTGTAATGCCAATTTTGATATTATGTGCATGGAAGTGAACCAGGGGAAGGAAAGACCTCCAAGGACCCTGAGTTTACTGAGATTGTTATCTCACCCCTGTTGGGGATTATGTTTTGCAGGTGATGCTCAGAGAGCGGCTAATAGATCCCAGGGAAAGAAGCCCAAGTAGAGGGATATGGTTCTGAGAGAACCCTAGGCATAGAGTGAAGAGCATGTTGGCTGTAGTTTTGGTTTTATGCCTATGTTTTGTACTTAAGAGAAACATGTACAGTTTTGATAAATATATTTTGTATATTATGAGAATTCACCATATATGATGTACAGTTGATGTTGTTAATGACGTTTGATGACGTCATTTTGTTTACTGCTTCCATTTTAATTATATATGATAATTGCTGCGCTTAACAACCATAAGTCAATGTTAATGAACCGGATGCATACGGGTAGTTACATTTTGGGACTTGGAAAGACTTTTGATGTTGAGGAATTAAACATCAAAATCTTGAAGTGTCTCACTAGAGCATGGCAATCAAAAGTGACAGCTATCAAAGAATCCAAAGATCTTTCAAAAATGACCATGGTTGCTCTCTTTGGTAAGTTACTTAAGTATGAATTAGAATTATCTCAACTAACCTTTGGTGAAGATGCAGATAGAAAAGGCAAAGGAATTACACTAAAGGCTGTTACACCCAAGGTGGAAAAAGAAGAAAACTCAAGTGATGAGTGTAAAATATAGGAACACTTCACACTTAACCAAGAGGGGGGTGAATTGGTTAGGCTTGGTAATTTAAAAATTTATTAAACAAAATCAGAGTTTTTCCCTTAATGGATCTTTATAACTTCAGTAACCAAGAACCTTTATCCAAAGATCAACCCAAGAGATGTAATGCTTTAAGAACCAAGAGTAAACAAGAATTCACAAAGGGGACAATTAAATCTGCAGAAGTAAATGAACACACAAGAATTATACTGGTTCACTTCAAACACTATGAAGCTACATCAAGTTTTCTTCTACTCAACACTAGAGTAGAGTTCCACTATTGCAAATAATATTCTTACAAGAAAATACAAGCTTCTCTTTATCAACCCTAGATAAAGTTCAGAAGTCTAAAACACTATTAGACCCTTAGAAGCCAAAGCCAAACTGAGAACACTACTCAGCAACCCCTAGAGAAACACTATCTCTAGTTTCATGCAAGAAACCAATTTATAATAGAAAAGCAAATCCAATTTCAATAGAGAATTACAAACTCAAAGAGTAAGGAAAGAAATCATCTGATGATCCAAAGATGATATGCACAAGAATGAAATTACCAAGTTGAATGCAAATAACAAACTCAGAACATGGCTTTCCTTAAACTTTGAAAAGAGAAATCTTGCTTCACTCAATCCCGTAGACCCATATGAGTTTCAAGGAAGCAAGAACCTAATGAACCCAGAAAAATCACTTTGTGAATGTTTAGAATGCCTTAGAATGCTCAGAATACGTATTACTCAAGTTAGGAAATCAGCTGAGCATGAGTTCTATTTATAATAATTTTTGCAACCGCTTGTAATCGATTAAATGCGCTCCTGTAATCGATTATTTAGCATATGTAATCAATTACACACGCTCCTGTAATCGATTAAAGTGTTCATAAAGATTCTGGGTAACAACAACGAGCAATTTAATCGATTATCCTGACGTGTAATCGATTAAAGCAGGCATTATGAAAAACATGCATTGAACTAAGTAATCGATTACACCAGAGTGATGATATTTTATGTATGAGTAATGTAATCGATTATAGCTCAGTAGTAATCGATTAAAAAGGACACACAGGCAGATTATGTGTATTCTAAGTTAAAATAATCGATTAATTTGATAGAGTAATCGATTAAACTATTCTTGAGAATTTTCCAGGAAGCATCAAGAAAAAATAATCGATTCTTTGCTTATATTAATCGATTAAACCAGTGAAATGCTATTTTTCCAAAAATACTTAGTTTATTTCAAGATTCAAAACAATTTCCTAATGCCTTGTGATTTAATTCTTAAGCTTATGAATGATATGAATGCAATAACTTGGATCATCAGAAAACTTCCTTCCTTTTACATTTGATCACAAGCTTTTCTTCAATTCTTCAATCATGTTAAAAGTCCAAAACACTTCCTTGTCTTCAAATCTCTTTAGGCTTCAAGTAATTCCCCCTCAAATCAACAATCTCCCCCTTTTTGGCTTTAAACATGCCAAATTTGAAATTGAACAGCATTGGGTCTTGTGATTAAATGAGGAGTTTTCATACCATTCTTTTGAGCTTTCTTAACACCTGAAAAATTCAAATTCCTTTGCAAGAACAAGTGTTAAAGACATCTGTTTCTAGCTTTAGCATTCATTCTCAACATTCATTTGTTCATTGCGACCACTTTGAGCCTTTAACTCCCCCTAATTTTTCCAGATTATGCAGTTGAATTTTTAGTTCAAAAAATGCGTAAAAAACAGAGGTGATTACAGAGCATGCTTAAATTCAATTTTTCTCCCCCTATTTGGCTTGTTAAAGACAAAAATTGCAAAGCACAGCAAATAAGGTAAACAGAAACAAATAGTTCATTGATTCATGAGAAACTGGGTACATATCATAGCTTAGAAACAAAATAAAACAGAGTACGAAAATAACTAAGACTCTAAAAGTCATCTGAATCATCCATCCTAAGGGTGGCTTCAATGTCATCCAGCCTAGCATTGATTTCCCTGAGGGAGCCCTGAGTTTCTGCTCTAAACTCATGATGCATTTGAAGAAGCCCATCCATCTTGGCTAACATGAGAAATTCAAATTGAGAGTGAAGGGGCTATTGAGATTGATCACCTTCACTTTCAGAATCAGCCAAAGGGTCTTCACTATCAGCAACAAAGGGTTCCTGTTGCTGAGGCACTTGTTGAGGCTGTCCACCCATCACCCAGCCATCAGGGGTCTTGTGTAGTCCAAGCTTGGACAAATGCTTCTCCTGAATAAGGTTGTTGGAAGAATTGGTGTTGTCCACCACTTCATTAGAGACATCAATCCCAAAGTGATCAATGAATCTAGAGATAAGAACAGGGTATGGGAAAGGATAGTTGGTAAGTCTCTTGGCCTTCATCATTATTTCTTGAAAAATAAGCACCCAGTTCATAGGAATGGAATTTATGAGACCATACATTAATTGTAGGTCCTCATCTGTAGCTTGGGCATGATTAGTTGCCCTTGGGGTTAATATATAGGTAATGAGATAGTGGAGGGGTCTGTTTTCTGGTGCCATAGGACCAGTGCTTAACCTGTTCTTAATGGGTTGGTTTGGGTCAGTGAGGGATTCTCTATAGGTTCCCACTTTGCTGTAGCCCCCTGGAGTCTCCTCAAATTTCCACTCCCCATCATTGACTACCCCAGCAATTGTCTCCCATAACTCAGAGGTGATAACCATTTCAACCCCTTTGGCAGTGGATTTAAAATGTTGACCATCCATGGAGCCTTTTCCACAAGTGTAAAAGACTCTTACAAGATCAGGGTAGTAAGTACCCTTCATTTCCATAAACTTCCTAAGACCTTGGGTTTCTAAGAGAGTAGGAAAGACAAATCCTTCCTTGATAAACCAGTCAAGGCTTATGTATTTGGGTGAGCTTGTGGGTTCAGTGGCATTGAATTGCAGATAATGCATCTTGTCAGATTCTTTGGTAAACCAAAGACTAAGGCGGTCTGGTTGGGGTTGGGGTTGAGCACTAGAGGACTCTCCTACCTTATGTTTTCCAGTCCTAACTCTCTTAGGTGCAGACATATCGAATCAGACAATGAAGGATAAGGAAGGCTTGAAATATTCAGAATAGAAAGCAAGAGAGAATGAAATTTTGGTGCAAGGGATAGATGAATCACAAAGTCACTATATATAGGCAAGGATTAAACACTAAACGTTCAGATTTTTCAAAAATATAGCTGTTCTAGACAGTTAATAGAGGTTAATGATGATATAGGCGTTACAGATACCCAGAAAAACTGTCAGAAATAACACCTTGAATAATCGATTAAATCCATTTGTAATAGATTATTTTAGATCAGCAAATTCCAAAATTTGTACTATGTAATCGATTAATCCGTAAAGTAATCGATTACACTTGACATTTCCAGAGGTAGAGGATGACTTGTAATTGATTATATGATTCATTAATCGATTATATACATCAGGATAACAGTCCAATCATACATCAGAATATATATAATCGATTATCCCGAGTGGTAATCGATTATATTAGACAGACAGATATTTTGCAAACTTGAGTGTAATCGATTACAATGAAGTTTCTTGGCCATGTGATCTCAGCAGCTGGTGTATCAGTGGATCCCAGCAAGATAGAAGCAGTGATGTCTTGGGAGAGGCCCAAGAATGTGTCTGAGATCAGAAGTTTCCTGGGATTAGCTGGCTACTACAGGAGGTTTATTCAGGGGTTTTCTAAGTTGGTGGTACCCCTGACTCGACTCACACGGAAGGGGGTTCCATTTATTTGGACCCATGAGTGCGAGCAGTGTTTTCTTGAGCTGAAGAAGAAATTGACCACAGCTCCGGTATTGACTCTTCTTGATCCTGAAGGAACCTTTGAGGTATTCTGTGATGCATCCAAGCGGGGACTTGGGTGTGTGCTGATGCAGGATCAGAAGGTGGTTGCTTATCCCTCCAGGCAATTGAAGCCTCATGAGGAGTCTTACCCTACACATGACCTGGAGTTAGCAGCTGTGGTTTTTGCTCTGAAGATTTGGAGGCACTATCTGTATGGTGCCAAGTTGATTGTGTTCAGTGACCACAAGAGTCTCAGATATCTCTTTGATCAGAAAGAGTTAAACATGAGACAGAGGCGTTGGATGGAGTTCCTGAAAGATTATGACTTTGAGTTGAGATACCATCTAGGCAAAGCCAATGTGGTTGCTGATGCTTTGAGCAGGAAGAATGTGACTGCTGCATATTTGATGATCTCTGATTGCAAGCTGGTAGAGCAATTCAGAGACATGCACCTGACAGTGACAGAAGGTGCCCAGGGACTTGAGATAAGCAGGATCAAGGTAGATAATGAGCTGATCAGACGAATTCGTGAAGCTCAGCAGCAGGACGAGAATGTGAAGGCCTTGATTGGCCAACAAGATATATCCTGGGGAGACTACGACTTGGTAAGATACCAAGGACGTATTGTGGTGCCGGAGGGCGAGTTGAGAGATGTCGTCCTATCTGAGGCACACAGAGGCCAGTTCAGCATTCATCCGGGAGCCACTAAGATGTATCATGACCTGAAGAAGAGTTTCTGGTGGCCAGGGATGAAGAGAGATATAGTAGAACATGTGACAAAGTGTTTGGTGTGTCAAAAGGTAAAGATTGAGCATCAGAGACCATCTGGTCTACTTCAGCCTTTAGAGATTCCAAAGTGGAAATGGGACAGCATTTCCATGGATTTCGTGGTAGGATTACCGAGGACTCAGAGTAGATGTGATTCCATCTGGGTTATAGTGGACAGGCTGACTAAGTCTGCTCATTTCTTACCTGTGAGATCTGACTACACCACAGAGAAGTTGGCCCAGCTTTATGTCAGGGAGATTGTGAGATTGCATGGAGTCCCTGACAGTATTATTAGTGACAGAGATCCTAAGTTCACCTCAAGATTTTGGGGTGCACTTCAGGATGCTTTTGGAACCCAGCTTAGACTCAGCACAACCTACCATCCTCAGACAGATGGTCAGACGGAGAGGACCATCCAAACTCTAGAGGATATGTTGAGAGCTTGTGCTTTGGAGCAAGGGTCTAGCTGGGACAGGTATCTACCTCTAGTGGAGTTCTCCTACAACAACAGTTTTCACGCCAGTCTGGGCATGGCACCGTATGAGGCTCTGTATGGCCGGCGGTGCAGAACTCCAGTGTGTTGGACAGAGGTAGGAGAAAGACAGCTCCTTAGACCTGAGATGGTTCAAGAAACTTCTGAGCAGATCAGGATGATCAGAGATAAGTTGATGAAGGCTCAGAGTCGACAGAGGAGCTATTATGATCAGAAACACCGGCCCTTGCAGTTTGAAGAAGGTGATCATGTGTTTCTGAGATTATCACAAGTGACGGGCGTAGGACGAGCGTTGGGGGTGAGAAAGCTGAGTCCTAGGTTTATTGGTCCATATCAGATCCTTGAAAGGATAGGACCAGTAGCATACAGGCTAGCTTTGCCTCCCCAATTGTCAGGACTGCATGATGTATTCCACGTGTCTCAGTTGAGGAAGTATGTGGCAGATCCCTCACACGTGGTTGAGCCTGACACAGTTCAGATCCGGGAGAATCTGACGAGTCCTACACGGCCCTTGAGGATTTTGGATCGGACGGAGAAACAGATCCGCAGTAACACCATTCCCCTAGTGAAAGTACAATGGGAAGGCAGAACGCCTGAGGAAGCAACCTGGGAGCGGGAGCAGGAGCTGCTGCAGATGTATCCCGAGTTGGTTACCAGGTATGTTTCTGAATTTTGCGGACAAAATTCCTAAAAAGGAGGGGTAAATGTGATAACCCTAAGTTATGGCATGGTTAGCGCCATACCCCCGCGCTGTCGCGCGGGGATTCACATCAGAAAACCCTGTTGAGGGTGTGGCGCTGATAGCGCCAGGTCTGGCGCTGATGGCGCCAGAGTCTCTGGAACTTGACGCTCAGGGCGCCAAAGTCACGCGAGGGGCGCCAGAGGTTTTCCAAACCGCGCGGATAGCGCCAGGGTGGAGCGGATGGCGCGGGTAGTGGCCAGGAAAATCAGATTTCCCTAGAATTCCACGCGACCAGCGCCAAGTGTGGCGCTGATGGCGCCATAGGTCAGGGAAGGCATGGCGCGGATGGCGCCAGTTTGGCGCGGGTAGCGCCAAAGGTTCTGGAAGTTAGCGCTGGGGGCGTGGGAGTGGCGTTGGTGGCGCCGCCTAAACCGCCATGTTGGCGCGGTCAGCGCCGGAGCTGGCGCGATCCGTGCCAGAGCTCGGGCAGGCCCAGTATTTAAGGGCAGTCGCGATTTTAGAAGAAGAAACCTTCTTCTTCTTCCTCCTCCAGCCCCAGCCACCATTTTTGACGTTTCCAAGCTTCCTAGGACCCTTTTTCTTGGCCTAAACACCTTCCTGTGACCAAGAAACTAGTTTTAACCGATTGAAAGTGAAAATCCTTCATCAATTCCCTAGATTTGAGCAAAATCTCTTCCCTCAGAGAAAACTCAGAGAACTTGAGTGGACAAGGACACATAGCTTGGGGGAAGGACAATAGAGCTTGAGGAAGCTGTCCTGAGGTCTTTTGAGTCGCCACTGAGGTAAGAAACTCAAGTTCCTTCGGTTATTGGTGAATTTGGGGTTTTCTGAGTAAGGTGACCCACACTGAGCTGGGGCCAGAATTGGCCCAGGGTCCTGTAGAGAAACTTACTCAGGGCAATGTAATGATGAAGGATTAGCTTTCAGTTTTTGATTCTGATGACTTTGAATTTTTGCTCTGTGTTACCTGTGTGGCCTGTGTAATGGTCACTTGTGATTATCTGTTGATATGCCAGAGCCTTAGTTATGCTTATGTTGAGCCTGAGAAAAAGCCTTGTGTGGGCAGAATTTGATTAAACCCTAGGATAGGGGATTTCCGATATGATATGTGCTGTGAATTGTATGCCTGAGGGTTTATTTTAATTTAAGATTTATATGTGCCTTGATTAGGCTTTGATTCTGAGACTGTTGGTGGCAAGAGCCACAAACCTGGGAAGGAATTGCTGACTGAGACCTTACCATGTAAGTTCGGTGTTTCCTGGGGATGAATTCCCGCTTTGGTTGCACACCACACTCCTGGGGAGTGTTGGTCATGATTCATGATGCATGCATTGGCTGTGGGATTACTTGTATTGAGATTGTATGCATCTGCATTTAATGTTTGTGCTGTGCTTGAGCTATCTGTTGGCCAATAGATAAATACCGGCGTTGAGGAGCTCCGCCGGGTATTCTGGGCGTTGAGGAGCTCCGCCCGTGGCATTGAGGAGCTCTGCCACATTATGACAGGTACTGACGTTGAGGAGCTCCGTCAGGGCGTTGAGGAGCTCCGCCAGGCATTGAGGAGCTCTGCCACCTGTCACATGTTATGATCGTGATGATGATTATGTTATGATGAGGGCCAGAGAGCCAGGCCAGTGGGCCATGTATGATGAATATGCCTGTTTATGTATTGTGAATTTGTGGGCCAGGGTGGGAATGATTTTCCAAGAACCCTGAGCTTACTGAGATATGTTATCTCACCCCGTGTGGGGCTTACATCATTTCAGGTGATATTTCTGGAAGAGAAGAGCAGTCTCAGGGCAGGAGGCCCAGTTGAGACTAGGCTGCTTGACTTAGGAGCAGCATGGAGAGCTAGAAGGCTCTGTTTTGATTTCTTTTTGATATATAGTTCTGTACTCCCTCATGAAGGGCTGATATTCTTTTGTACCACCACGATATGTGTGGTGTGGACTGTGGACACAGATGTATATATGTACAGAACTTTGATATAATATGATATATGACGTTCCTCTGAGTATACTTGTCTTATATCTGACTGTCTGTCTGTATGATTTATTTGTCTGGCCTTTTGATAAATGATATGAGAAATTGGATCAGCAGGGGCATGACTTATGATTTTGAATTATCTTGTAGTCCATACATAATGTATCAAGAAAACGGTTCTATACTTCCGCTGAGTTATATTCTTTATGTTTTATACGCTATTCTGATATTATTAATGATAACACGTCGGAGGCCTACGGGGTGTTACATTGGCAAGCGTACCAATTGTCATTTTAAGTTACAAAATTTATAAAAGTTCGTCTCCACAGGGACTTGAGCTTACTCAGTTAATCCAAATAGAATTAAACAGTTTAATAGTTATGTAAAACGAGTATAGTCGAAGTTTTGATGGTTTTTACGGAAATAACGAAAGATTACGGAAACTAATAAAATGATTTTAAAAGAAAAGCGTAGGATTGGATTTCATCGTTCATACCCTTAGTATTCAATTAATATTACCATGCATAAGTTATTTTCTATTATTATTGATGCACACATAAAATACCCCAAATCGATGTCTCGCATTTGAGAATCCTAAGAATATTCATCAAATATCGATTTCTCGCATATGAAATAAATATCCCAGCGTTACGATTATATTCGCGTGTTTATTTGCAATCTAAACGTTATGCTCTATGTCTAGCAACGTAACGTAAAGAGTAAATTTATTCATTTCAAACCCTAAGATTACTTCTCAGTCTC
>PYAF01002269.1:0-12775 GCA_007407185.1 Glycine tomentella
ACAGCACTCCTTTTGTGTTTTCACTACTTTTGTGGGCTTCTTCTTGCTTTTCCAAGAGATATAAGTTGGATTGGATATGATCTTGAAGTGTTTGAGCCCTAGCCCTTGTCATTGACCCTTTAATCACCAAAGGAAGTATCTCCATTTGGAATTCCAAGTCTTCCTTCCTTGCCTTGGTTTTTGGATTGCATCAGGACACATATAATTGACTTAACCCTAATCCACACACAAAAAAAAAAAATAAAAAGAAAGAAACCTTGATGGGGAAAATCCTCAAAGATAGTGATGGTGATTCCTTTGACAAAGTTCCTCAACTCTTCGGATTAAGATAATTAAATCACATACTAAGAAAGGAGATTTCTGCAATATTTAACTTAACTAATTCAAAAATTACAACAATAAAGCATGGCAAGGGATTTGGGACTAAAAGACAGCTTACAGGAATGAAAGCATGTTGCGAACTTTTGGTGCCATAGGCATGTCCATAAACAAAGAATTTGAGAAGAAAGAAATACGCATTCTAGCTTCCAAGTTAGATGGTACATCCATGGTAGATTTTTTTGTTTAAGCAGCAAGTGAAGTCGTTTAATCTACCCAAAAAGGGTAAAGAAGTCATCAAAAAAGCACTTCGTCATTTAAACTTTTAGCAGAATAATTCAATTAGTAACAAACTTTCTCTGTCCAAGCTGCTGTAAGTGGTTCAATTGGAAACTTGATAGCTCCTTCAGATGCAAACAGTTGGTAATGTGGCTCAGGCTCAAGGTGAAGCATCCCCTCATGTCCGATACCACCATGGCTTGAATATACCAAACTATAGAAACAATGTTGATACAATCATAATCAGGGCAGGGAAGACTACTATTTAAAGATGTAGAGACGATAATCTATGCATGCATTACCTCAATATTTGATCCTGATCCTCCATCATTATATCTCTTGTCACGACCTCCAGCATGTCCTGGAATAGAAGCACAACTTGGTCCCTATCTTTCGGATCATTTTTCAATTGCAATAAGTTAAATAACTGGGTAAGATTTTGACAACCATACTAAACAACTAAAAGAGAAACTAAATGTAAAAAATTACATAAAAGAGTACTTAAATATTACCAAATATTGGGTTAGCTCAACAAACTGTCCATAGAGGCTAGGAAGTGAACTCATTTTGAATTCACTAATCAGTTTATCCGATTCTATATGTTTATCCACTTCATTGAACATGTACTCTATAACCTTGAAATGAACAGCAACAACAAAGATAAAAAAGAATTAGATAGACATAGAACCTTTAAGAAGTCGGTTTGAATTTGAAAAGATAAATCATCAAAAGTGAGAAAGCTGGCTATTTCCTATAGGATTTTTTCAATCAGCCTACCATTCAATATTTGGAGCTAGGTAGGAATATTAAACTGAACTATCATTCATAAATTACAACTACTTACATAAACTGAACCAAGTGCTTAATAGCACTCACGGACAACACAAGACATGTAGTTGATAATAGACTTCAGCACTGTATCAAGTTAAAGTGAGGTGATAACCAAGACATGTAACAAATGACACGATGTAGATAGATGGAAGAGATAATAACGATCATGAAAATACTAGATTGCTTTGATATTAATTTCAATAATACCTTGAATATGTTTAGATTTCCAACCGAATAATGTTGAGAATATGGCATACCAAATTTGGGTATCCATAAGTACATCTGGAAAGAAAAAAGTTATACCATTATACTACTGATGTTTAAAATAGGATGTAAACGAGAAAAATTACAAACCCATACCAGAATAATTGGAGCCCAAAGTGCAATTACAACGCCAATATTGTTCCTAGCTGCCAAACGCACAACCACTTACAAAATTTTATCAGAAAATATGAAAGTACAAACATTCAAGCTTACTACCATGATGAAAGAATTCATGCCACCGGATATTTGTAATTTTTACACTCATTATAGCTCTCGTAGGTCCCACCAGAGGTTTTATCTACAAAAAGAATGTAAGGTTAGTTAAAACAGTAAATAATTCTTACAATTGGAAAGAAATGATAGATTATACCAAGTGATAAAAAGTGCAAATGCATCACCTCTATATAGTAACCGAAAGCCAACTTCGTAATTATGAGCATGACACAAAACATTGTGTATCTGACATTATAAACAATGACATATTAATATCGTAAAGAATATTATACCATTCACATTAAATGAAATAGAAACTATTCAACTAATATTCTTACTTGAAAAGGGGAAATGTGCTATCATGCATTCCCCAACCAACATACAAACGAGGCTAGCAATTATAAAACATCAGAAACACCAAGTTATTATAATCTATCTCAAATGACACAATTATTCTTAAGATGTACCAAACAAAAAAATATACAGTATCAGCCAAAATAAAAGGGATCAGAAAGAATATTGCAGCAAGCATATTTGGTGATAGGTAAACAACAACAGCCAAAATAAACAATGCAGGAGCACTTGAACCACCACTTTCAAACCAACTTTTAATAGTTTGAGCAAACCCAGGAGAATTATCCCAAGGAGCACTTCCCACCCACTTCTCGTGCCTTGCCGTCCTCCGCGGTGGCGGCTCCTCCGGTGGCGTCTGTCCGTTGGTGCTGAGTGTGGTATCACAGGTCCTCACACACACTATGCACTCACACAAACACACAACAATTTCTCTGGTAGTATACTTCTGATGTATTTAGATAATGATCTGCCAAGCCACACATTGGCCTTTTACATGAGATGTTATTTATAAGTAATACATTACTCTTTACTTGAGTAACTCTTCACCTAGGGACATGACTCTTCACATGAGTAACTTCTTCACCTAGGGGCATGACTCTTCACATATCTAATTTATTATTACTAAAGTTTAATCCAACAAAATCCCCCCATAAACTTTAAATATTTATTCCGTCTTTCATCCCCAACATCTTCTTACAATTTTCCAGCAGCAATGTCGGTAATGGCTTCATGAAAATGTGATGACCCTCAGTGTGGCGCGGTTGGCGCCAGATCCCGCGCGATTAGCGCCGGGATTGTTCAGCAGAAAACCCTGTGAGGGGTGTGGCACGGGTAGCGCCAGGGTTGGCGCGGGTAGCGCCAAACCCACTGGAACTTGACGCCCAGAGCGCCAGAGCCACACGAGGAGCGCCATGTCTCTGGAATGTGGCGCCAAGGGCGCCAGGCTGGCGTTGGGAGTGCCAGATCCTCTGAAAAGGGACGCCTGAGCATCGATGTGGCGCGAGGGGCGCCAGAGGATTCCCAGCCACGCGGTTAGCACCATGGTTGGCGCGAGTGGCCCGGGAAGTGGCCTGGAAAATCAATTTTCTCTGGTTTTCCACGCGGCCAGCGCCATGAGTTGCGCGGATGGCGCTAGTGTGGTGCTGAGGGCGCCACGGGTTCTGGAAGCTGGCGCAGGGGGCGCGGGAATGGCGCTATTGGCGCCACAGCCACCGCCTTTGTGGCGCGATCAGCGCCAGAGGATTCCCAGCCACGCGGTTAGCGCCATGGTTGGCGCGAGTGGCTCGGGAAGTGGCTTGGAAAATCAATTTTCTCTGGTTTTCCACGCGGCCAGTGCAATGAGTTGCGCGGATGGCGCTAGTGTGGTGCTGGGGGCGCCACAGGTTCTGGAAGCTGGCGCAGGGGGCGCGGGAATGGCGCTATTGGCGCCACAGCCACCGCCTTTGTGGCGCGATCAGCGCCAGAGGTGGTACGATCAGCGCCAGACCTCTGGCAGGCCCAGTATATAAGGGCCAAAACGCGAATTTGAAGAGGAAAAATAGTTCTTCCTCTCCATGCCAAAACCTCCATTGTTGGTGTGCCCAAGCTTCCTAGGACCTTGTTTTATGATCTAAACACCTCCCAATGACCTTTAATCTTGCTAGAAACCCTTTGAGAGCTTTAATCCTTCATCATTTCTTTTGAAAACCCCTTGGGAGTGAGAATCCATTTCTCCAGAGGAAAGCTCAGAAACTTGAGTTTGGCGAAAACCCAAGGCGTTATACGGACACCAGAGCTTGAAGAAGCTGTCCTTCAGCCTTTTGGTAGCCATTGAGGTAAGAAACTCGAGTTTCTCCGATTACTTTGGGATTTGGGGTTTTCTGTGAATGGTGACCCATATGAGCTGGGGCTAGAATTAGCCCAAGGTCGTGTAGAGAAACTTATTTAGAGCAATGTAGTGATGAAGGATTAGCTTTCAGTTTTTGATTTGGGGAACTTTGAATCTTGGCTCTGTGGTTTGCTTGTGTGGCTTTTGTGATGAGTCACTTGTTGGGTTTATGACCTGCTAGAGCCTTGATTATGTTTGTTCTGAGCCTGTGAGGCTAGTTGGACAGTGCCTTTGATGAGGGTTAGACCGTTCCAGAAATATATGGAATTATGGGCTGATGAGAGTTTGAACTCATGTATATGATGGGCATTGAGTCTGAGGTGACTCAATTGCTCTGTATTCAACCATGATGGACCTTGAAAGGTCAGAAGCCTGGTGTGGGCTGAACTTGATAAACCCTAAGTTAGAGAATTTCTGTTTTCCTTGTGATTGGATGCTTGTTGTATTTGGTTTTGATATGAGCCTATATGCCTTGATTAGGGCTTGACACCGAGGGTGTTGATGGCGGGTGCCACAGAGCAGGGAAAGAACTGCAGAGCGAGGCTTTGCCAGGTAAGTTCTTGGTCCCTGGGGATGATTTCCCACTTGTTTGTGCCACACCACACTCTGGGGGAGTGCTGGTCATATTCATGATGCATGCATTTGGTTGTTGCATCCTCATAATGATATGTGTGTGCATCTATGCTTGTGAAATGTATTATGCCTGTGATTAGATCTATTGGCCAGTAGATAGATATGGACCTCCCTAGGAGGAGAGCGCACCTCCTAGTTTGGTTGGCTTATGGTTGATCATATCCCAGGGGACCGGTATCCTCCAGACAAAGGGAATAGGTGTGTCCCGTCGCGGTTGAGTGCCTATTCTCGGAGGTACCATATATGTGCGTCCATGCGTAAGGGGTAGCTCCCGATGGGACGGCACGTGTGAGTTCCGATCTCACACTGAGGTTAGGTGTCGATGATATCTGTCGTACATAGAGCAAGATGATTGTTCATATTGTTATGAGGGCCGGGTGGCCATTTGTTTGTGACTGCTTGATGTTTGTATCATGGAGAGTGGGCCAGGATGGAGGAGGTCCCTCTCAGGACCCTGAGCTTACTGAGATGTGTATCTCACCCAATGTGGGAATTTATCCTTTCAGGTGACTCTTCTGGCAGAGGAGAGCAGTCTCAGGGCAGGAAGCCCCAGTAAAGACGTGTCTACTAAGCCAGATGGCAGAGAGAGCTTGAAGGCTCAGTTTTGTGTTGATTCTGTTTTGTACCTTGACAAGGGGAGGTGTGTGTGTACACCTGAGATATGTATAGTTCTGTATACCCTCATGTGAGGGCCGTTATTCTTTTGTATCACCACTGTGTGGTGTTGAGACTGATGTATTTATATGTACAGAACTGTTGATGTAATGATATGAAACTTTACTCCTGAGTATATTGTGATGCATATGTTTATATGCCTATATTATTGTATGGGAAACTGGATCAGCAGGGGTGTTTATTATTCTGATGTGTGTATTATTTGTGATTTGTTCCATTCCATACATAATGAAATCAAGAAAAGCGATTCTATACTTCCGCTAAGTTTTTAACTAATGTTTTAAGCGCTAATCTGATATTATTAATGATAATTCACCGGAGGCCTACGGGGTGTTACAAAAAACATCTCCAACTTGATCTCGACTGGCCACATGAAGTAACTCCACCTTCTTTCCTTGAACTCTTGTGCCATTTCTTCATTGTTCCCTATAAAGATCAAGTCATTAACATATAAAGCTACAAGCAACAAATCATCTCCATTTTTCTTAACATAGAGGGCATGCTCATAAGGAGACTGTTCAAAACCATCCTCCTTGAAGTATGCATCAATGCGAGTATTCCAAGCCCTCGGTGCCTGTTTCAGTCTGTACAAAGCTTTCTTCAATCTTAATACTTTCTTTTCTTCTCCGACTTTCAAGTATCCCGGGGGTTGTTCGAGATACACTTCCTCTTCAAGTACACCATTCAGAAATGCCGACTTGACATCCATTTGGTAAATCAGCCATCCAAATTGCGCTGCCTGCGAGATCAATAGTTTGATTGTCTCCATTCTTGCAACGGGTGCGAACACTTCGTAATAGTCTATTCTTGCCTTTTGTTTATACCCCTTAGCTATCAGTTGGGCTTTATATCGTTCTACCTCTCCCTCAGTATTCATCTCTTTCTTATAAACCCATTTAACTCCAATGGGCAGACTTCCTTTTGGCAACTCGGTCAACTCCCAAGTATCATTCCGTTTAATGGCCTTGATTTCTTCATTCATGGCGGTTTGCCATTTTTCATCTCGGATTGCCTCTTCGAATATTATTTCTTCAGAATCTGTCAACAAACAAATAAGGTGAGCTTCATTAGTTGAATCATACAGGTCCTGCAAACTCCTTATTCGAGGTTGTCTCATCTCGTCTTCATCAAATGTCTCACTTCTTGCTGGGATCCAACTTGGTGATTCGTCTTCTTTCTCATCTTATTGAGTAAGCGTCTGTCTGGGATCTAAGGTGACCTCAGATGAAGTGCTCCAGTTCCATTCATTTTCTTCATTAACGTTCACATCTCGGCTTATTATTACTTTCTTGGTGCCGGGATTCAACAAGTTGTATCCCTTTGTCTTTTCGTCATATCCAATGAAAATAAATTTCCTGCTCTTGTCTTCCAACTTGGTTCTTTGCTGATCAGGGACGTGTGCATAAGCAACACTTCCGAAAACTCTGAAATGGCCTACTGATGGCTTCTGACCCATCCATGCTTCCTATGAGGTCTTTCCATTCAGACTGCTCTGCACATATACAACACACAATACGACTTCCCCCCAAAACTCCTTAGGCATTTTCTTCGTTTTTAACATTGATCTTACCATGTCAAGAATGGTACGATTTTTCCTCTCAGCTACTCCATTTTGTTGTGGTGAGTACAGTTCAGTTAAGAACCTTTTTATCCCATGCTCCTCGCAATACCTTTTAAATGCAATTGATGTGTACTCCTCACCTCAGTCAGAACGGATCGACTTGATTCGCCTTCCAGTTGTATTTTCTATCATCATCTTAAAACTCTTGAATACTTCAAGCACTTGGATTTTTCTTCCAGCAAATACACCCAAGTTTTACGACTAAAATTGTCTATAAACGAGACAAAATACCTCTTTCCACTGAAAGACCCAGGAGAGATGGGTCCACACAAGTCTGTATGAATTAGTTCTAGTTGTTGTTGAGATCTGTATTTGGCCGTCTTTTGAAATGGACTCCTAGCATGCTTGCTTAGCACACATTCTTCACAAAATCTCTTTTCACAGTGCAAACTCGGTAACCCTTCCACCATATTCTTGTTCATAATCTCGGCCAGGCCTCCATAGTGAAGATGCCCAAACCGGCAATGCCATAAGGATACTTCATCACTCATCTCAGTTTGCAAACAGCCGACCTGCACACTCCTCAACATTAGTTTGAACATTCTATTTTTCTCCATCTGAACTCGAACTATCAAATGTCCTTGTTTATCCTTCAAGAGGAGAACTCGGTCTATCATGAGAACCGAGTAGCCATTCTTCATCAGTTGTCCCACACTAAGAATATTACTTTTTAGATTGGGCACGTAATAGACATTTCAGATGCGCCCAATTCGTCCATGTTTTTGCAAGAAACAAATCGTACCTCGGCCTTTGACATCAACCTTTGAAGCATCTCCAAACGAAACATGTTCGGCTTCTATTTGTCTTAGATTACTGAACAAATGCTTATGCCCACACATATGATTGCTTGCACCAGTGTCTAGATACCATTCCATCTCGGATCCCTGGTTGACTTCACTTCTAGTCATCATCAGAATTCCTCCATCTCTTACTTCTCCTTCTGTAACAAAGTTTGAAGTTTCATTTCTTCTTTCATCTCGGCATTCCTTCGCAAAATGTCCGACTTAACCACAGTTGTAACATCTGTCCGACTTGATTCAGCCTGCTCCTTATTCCTTCCTTCTTGACCTCGACCTCTACCACCTCGGTTATGTCCACGTTGTGACACCCCGTGTGCACCCGGCGTATTAACATTGTTATTATATCAGAATGACGCTGCGGTTACAATATAATCAAAATAAAACTTAGGAAGCTGAAACAGTATCAAATGTACATTATATACATATATGGTTAATTCTGGTACAATGCAAAGTACATTTTCTCAAAACTGTACAAATACAGGCATAATAAAAAATGTGAGCCAACATGCTCAGTCATCTATGCCTATAGTTATCGACAAGACTATCCCTACTCAGGTCTCTTGCCTTGGGATCTATCAGCTACTCCTGTATCATCACCTACAACATGAGCCCCAATAGGGGTGAGATCATAATCTCAGTAAACTCAGGGTCCTTGGAGGTTTCCCTCCCTCTGGTTCACTTCCAAACACATAAACAACATAATTAATATCAAATAAACATCACTCATACAATCAGCCTTCATGGCTCACATGCACCACACTACATGCATATCACAATCCAGGGGTAACAACATATGTACCCGTCACACATTGCCTGAGAAAGATCATCCATTAAAGGGCACGTTCTCTCAGGACTTCTCATTGAGTGCCTGAGGAAGATCATCTACTGAAAGGCACATTCCCTCAGGGCTCTCCCATTCCATGCCTGAGGAAGATCATCTAATTAAAGGCACATTCCCTCAGGGCTTTTCCCGCCCATACCTGAGAAAGATCATCCAATGAAGGGCACATTCTCTCAGGAATTACATGGACGCCAATGGATTTTCCCAAGGAAGATCATCCAATTAAGGGCACATTCCCAAGGGGTCCATAGTTCCCTATTCTACTAGCCAGAGAATTCTCATACAGTCACATCACACAGCATTATCATCATATTCATCTCATAATCAATACAAAGCATAACACTATCATAGTGTTTAGCTAACATCAATTGCCAACATGCCATAATGGCATTTCTCTCAACATCACATACATGTCTCAATATAACAACAACATATAATATCCAAATGCATGGCATACCAAACCATCACCCTTTTGGGAATGGTGAAACAAAAGCAAGGGAAACATTCCCCAAGAACGATGAGCTTAACTGATCTCAACTCAAAACCAGCTCTCCCAGCCTCGTGGTGACCACCACCAGCAGTATGAATCTCACGCCCTACATTAGGCATCGAGTCAACAATCAGTAACGGTTTTGAACCGTTTATATGAAAGGAAACACTCTTCCTTTCCATATCAATCTTTCTCTGTCTTCTAACTTAAGGTTCATCATGGTCTCTCAGACACCCCCAAACCATGTATCAAGGCTCTTGCATGTCTCAATATTATCAAGTGACTCAACACAATAGTCACACATGCATAACCATAGAGCCCAAAACCAAAGTTCACCAAACTAACATCTGAGAGCTAATCCTTCTCCGTTCTAAACACACTTTTCTACAGTACCCATGGCTAAATCTAGCCCCAGCTCAAGTGGGTCACTATTCACCCCAAACCCCAATCACAAATCAACCAGAGGAACTCGAGTTTCTTACCTCAATAACGATAAGAAAAGCTCATGGACCGCTTCTCTTAGCTCAGGTGTCCAAGAATCGATGCCGTTCCTCGCCGAACTCGAGTTCTTTGAAGGTCCCTTGAGATAGGGACTTCTCTGGTTTTGGGTTTTTAAGAGAAAGAGATGAAGGATTATAGCTCACCAAAGGTTTCTCGCAAGGTTTGTGACCAAAGGAAGGTGTTTAGGCCAAGAAATGGGGGTCTAGGAAGCTTGGAAGCTCAGTAATGTAGGTGGAACGTTCAGAGGAAGAAGAGAATGAATTTGGGCCCAGAAATTCGTAATCTGACCCTTTTATACTGAGCCTGACCGACATGTCGCGCCATCCGCGCCACTACTGCGCCATCCGCGCCAAACTCCAGAACTATGGCGCCACTCGCGCCAACCTGGCGCCCTTGGCGTCAACCTCCAGAGCCTGTGGCGCCACTCGCGCCATACTCCAGAAACTATGGTGCTGATCGCGCCAAACCGGCGCTGATTGCACCAAACCTCTGCACTGGTTTCTGCAGAAGAAACTTAGCGCTACCAGCGCCGAATCCTCACACCAGTCGCGCCAGACTTGAGGGTCATTATACACGTCCACAACCTCTATCTCAGAAATTGTGAGAATAGAGCGCTTTCTCGTCTTTGATTGAAGTTTTTGTCTGGAGTGCTTTCTCCAGTGACTCTTCTTTCTTCTTTTTCTTTCTTTGTTCATGTGCCTCCAAGGAACCAGTAAGTTCATCAACGGTGAGTGTTGCTAGGTCCTTTGACTCCTCAATCGCACATACAACATTCTCGAAGTCGTCAGTGAGAGACCTCAGAATTTTCTCCACCACTCTGGCATCGGACAACACCTCTCCATTTCTATTTAGTTGATTTACCATGATCTGGACTCGGGTGATGAAACTGGATACCCCTTCTCCTTCCTTCATTTTCATTCCTTCTAACTCTCCACGAAGAGTTTAAAGTCGAACCTGTCTAACTCGATTGGCTCCCTTGTAGACATTTGCAAGAATGTCCCACGACTTCTTTGAAGTTGTTGCAACAGTGATCTTCTTAAACCTAGAATCATCAACAGCCCGAAATAACATGTACAACGCCACTTTGTCTTTCAACCTCGTCTCCTTCAATGTCTTGTTCTGCGCTGCCGTATATCCTGCTGTGGATGTTGGTTCCTCGAAACCACCATGGACAACCTCCCAACTATCATGGGCTCCTAAAAGAGCTTTCATCTGGATACTCCAGTTTTCGTAATTAGCCTGTGTAAGGCGGGTAGTGGCATACTACTACTTGGCCTACTCTCCATTTTCTCACACTCTGATACCAATTTGTGGTATCACAAGTCCTCACACACACTGGTGCACTCACACAGACACACAACAATTTCTCTGGTAGAATACTTCTGATGTATTTAGATAATGGTCTGCTAAGCCACACATTGGCCTTTTAATTATAATAATCATATTATTTCACCTGTAAAAATCATATTATTTTATTTTATCAAATCATGATAAATAGATTTTATTTTAACTTTTATATATATTTTTTAAAAAATTATGTTTTAACTAGTACTTTGACATGTTTATAGACTACAAATTAATACTTGTTTTTATATTATAATTCATACTAAATAAATATTTTTAAATATATAAATCATATTTTAAATTTATAATAAATTTAATTATAAAAGTTTAACCTATGTCAAATATTTGTATGTAGAAGTCTTTATGAGTTTTATCTACATCATGTAATTGTAGGTATCAGTTGTTTAAGATTTCACTTATATTAAGTGTATGTAGGTAGAAACCTTTTGGAATTTTACATATACTGAACAATTGTAGGCACAAGATTTTTGTAGTTTTACCTACCTTAAGTGTTTCTAAGTAGAAATATTTTCTAATTTTATACATTTATTATATTAATACAAGATTTTACTTACACTAAATGTTTGTAGATAAAAATATTTTTTAGTTTTACTTATCATAAAATGTGTCTATAGGCAAAAGTGTTTGTAGGTCTAGGTCTTTTTTCTTGTAGTGGTTATAGGTTTTTAATAGGTAAGAGGCTCCAAAGCCCATCAATTTCAACAAATATGTGAAATGCCTTGCTGGTGCTGGAGACAAACTGTATTGTGGCTACTCTAGTTACAACATCCAAGTATGCATCTTTCTACATTGTTTCATTTTCCTGTAGTGTCTTTACTTGAAATAAAATGCTTAAGCATTGAGATCCATATGTTCTTTCCATCTATAAAACATGCCACTCACTTACATATGCAGTCCTACTTTTTTTTTATATAAAATGATGCATTGTTTTTGCATTAAGGAAGACAACCAAAGCTACCAAGCTCCTGTTGGTACTATTTTAACGAAGACAAATATATTAATTATCTTTAGTGTGTTATAAGATAAAATCAGATTAAAGTCCCTAAAAACATAAAATATGTTTAAATTAATAATGTTTACATATCCTTTAGGAGAGGTGAGTATAGAATTTGATTTAGCTATAGCAGTGAAGTCATTGAATGAAAGATGTTATATATATATATATATATATATATATATATATATATATATATATATCACTACTACAAATATGTCTTTTTACGACACAAAATCGACAACTGGTGCGTCATAACAGTCTTAGTAAGCCACGCGGTGGCAATTTTGCAATTATTTGGATGTTTACAACGACGGGTTTTCAGCAAACGTCCTTGAAAGGACAAAACGAAGACGGTTTAGAGTAGACCGTCGTCGTTTTACTGGCTTCATAGACAGTTCTTCAGAGACGTCGTCATTTTGGTCGATATCAAAGATGGTTTTTATAAAAAATCATCTTTGTTTTATGTTGTCCCAAATTTCAATTTATATTGTACAATAGATAGAAGCATGTGTCCTAGTGTTGTGCGTTAACGCGCAATTGATACGGCAAGTGCACCGATCGTTAACAAGTAATAAAAGTGAGTAAGTGAGTTATCGTCTCCACAGGGATTGGGGTAATTTTTACAATAATATTAATTATAAATGATTGGAAAATAAAGACAGAAAATAAAGAACAAAGAGTTGTTGGATAAATTTGTGTTTGAATAAAAATAGAAATTAAAATAAA
>PYAF01002269.1:12875-29487 GCA_007407185.1 Glycine tomentella
ACGCGTGACACTCCAGAACTTGCTTCTTTTATTATTTATTCTCCTCTTTTGACCTGAAATTGCACAATTGGTATTGAAATTAGATTTAAACAATAAAATACTAAACTCAACTAATTCTAAGCTATTTACCTAAGTATTTAATCAAATTCTAACCTAAAACTAGACTAAAAACAAGATGTGTTTGCAACACATCACCTAGTTGTCGACATTTTTGCACACCATCATCTTCCCCAGCTTACTTTTGGCCACTATAAGAAATTCCATCATTTCCGATGGACTCTTTCCCACCACCTGCTTCTGTCTGAATTTTTCATTATTTTCGACGGGATCTTCCCATGGATTTTCAGTCCGTTAGAATTTTTTTTATATGGAATATCAAAAGCCCCAACCCTAATTTACCACACAAAGTCTCTCTTTCGTCCAAGCTTGTTGCCTTCGCACCCTATGTGATGCCGCCGCCGCAAGAGCTTGACCACCATCAGTGTACCCTTGGAAGAGGTTCCAAAGCCTGATCCCCTGTGCATGTTGGTAGGCCACATAGCTCCCTAGTTCAAAGAAAGAATTGAAGGCATGGAGTCTGTGAGTCGTCGATAGTGAAGGTTTCAGTTGTGAAGCACAATAATTTGGAAATTAATGGTTAGTTTGCTATACCTCTTATCGTAATGTATGATGCTTATTTTGTGGATGGCATGTTGATGAACCCCCCTTTATTTTGTTATATTTTTATGTTTTTCTGCATTTATTCCAAATTTTTTTGCTTTTTATTTTTTGTTCCTTGAGTTTAGGTTGTGGGAAAGTTCAACACCCACATGCGCATATTAATTGTTGTATTGTGAAGAGTTTTTTTGTTGTGGGTTTACGTTTTTGTTTTTCGAATTTTCTGTTTGGGTAGGCCCTTCTTTTTGCTATTTTTGGTGTGGCATTTGATGAACCTAGCTTCACATGTGCTGCTTCAAGTGCAGCGGCTAATTGATGCTCCAGATTTGGGTGAGTTTCGTGTTTGTTTGGGAACAATTTAGTGGCTTTACTGAGAAAAAGCAAAACAGAGACTCTATGCAACATAACATAAGACAAGAAATATTAGAGCATTTAGTGCATTCTATGGTTTATCACAGCCAGCAATCGTAAGTTTCATCTATTTATATGAATTCTTCGTCTACGTCTTATAAAAATACAAAATTAGGTTTTTAATGTCAAAATTTTGAGAGGTCATGGGCATCAGACTTATTTTATTTCTTGGGTACCTACTACCTCTTTTCCTGTCACTGTGTTATTTGTTTGTTTGTTTGTGTTATATTTACTTTTCAATGACAGCTTGAGAATGGAACATCGGGTTCATGATAGTATCATTAAAGTTGCTGGTTGAAGTCAAAGGCAGACCAGGGAAGCAACTGCAACATTTTGAGGCTGACATAAAGCAGCTTTGAACATATCACCAGGCATATCTTCTTGAGGCAGCCCAACCTCTTTGAACCAAGCCCAAAAATAGATCTGTGGTATTTTTTTGCCCTCTCTCAATGAATAACATGGTTCTATAACTATTTATGGGTCAGGTTACTTGTTACATGGTCATGTCAGTTTTGTGATGACTTTCACTGAGTGGCTTTTTGTATGTCATATTTTAACTAACTCTAGGTAGCTATATTCAGTTTGGATAGGACACCTTATAAATTCACACACATAACACCTTAAATTGTCAACTTTCGAAGAAACAACCTATGGTGTTGAATGAATATATAGTGGATAGTTTTATTGATTCCACTGCACGTAAGCAAATTCAATAACAAACTTCCAGGTGGCATGCTTTTCACAACCAAAAAACAAAGTCCCTTGGTGCTTGGTAAACCTGATTCAAATTGGCCAAGTACTGACCCAAAGTGTTCCAATCCCTTCTCTTTTGAGACTCATTCCTAAGTGTCCTTGTTTGACTCTCTCTCTTTCCCAACTCCTAAAAGACACACACATACATATTTTTAGGCACTTGTCACTGCATTAAATAAAATATATCAGTTTTAATTTTGTTATACTGACACTTTGTCTCTCACAAGTCACAAAGGTGTAATATAGTTACGTACGTATATTCTATATACAATACTACAAAAATCCTTTTTAAGACGTTGATTTAAAGTTGGTTGATCAAAAACCATTTAGAAAGAAACGCGGTGGCATTTTTGTAAATAAATATCAAAAATCTAAGACGGTTATGAAAAACCCGCCTTAGAATCTACCATTCCAGGATGGGTTTTCGAATACCGTCTTTGAAAGCTGTGATTCTAAGACAATTTTCTAAAAACCGTCTTAGAAGATTTTCCATTTATTTTTAAAAATGTATCCATCTACGCTCAGTCTCCCTCTCGTTCTCTGACGCTCTACTCCCCCTTTAGGGTTTCCAAGAAGTGGCGACAGTGCACTCCCCACACTATGAGACTCTCTTCTCCACCATGGCCGTGGTCGGAGGCCAGGTCACATCTTCGACCCCTCTCTCTCTTACTCTATTTTGTTTTCATCCCACTAAATTCTATCCACCCCGATCACTTCTCTCTTCTGGATGACAACCTTAACCCCAATTCCAGTTGCAGCTCCAATTCCTCCTCTGAGCTCGATCGCAACTTCGACGATTCCTATGTCGCCAATTAGATATTCCCCAATCAGACCCTCTGGAACGAAGATTCCGATTCTGATATTCCCCCATCAGAGCCTGTGGTTGAAGAAGAAAGAAGAAGAGAAAATAGAACAAGTTGATGAGAAAAAGAAGAGATTGGTGTGGTGGAAGGTTCCGTTTGAGGTTTCGAGGTATTGGGTTAACTCTCTTCCTCTGCCTCTTCCTCTCTCTGTCGCTGTCGCTGCTGCTTTTCTGGGACCTTTGTTGCTTGGACGGACATTGTACAGAATGAAGCACAAGACTCATACTTTGAAACTCAGCCTTGCTCTCGATGATAAGGTCCCCTACTTCTTATTAATAACAATTTCATAGTACATGCATGCGACCTTATTTTATATCTAAGTCTTTATCTTTCCAAAAATGTACTGTTATGAATTGGATGGGAGTATCTGTGGTAGCTTAACCTGCCTTAAAGTTAAAGCCTCTTTTCTGGAATGCTTATTAGTAAATATATAATTTTATTCCTCAAGATGTTACTCAACAGGGTTGCTTTGATTCCTCAAAGGTTTTGTCTCTACGTCAATTGCAACTTCAGGGATTGCTTGTATTGTATATGTGGAGACTTTAGAGGATGAATGCAACACAAGTAACATCTTTCTGGAAAAAATTGTATGTTTACTCAATAGTTGTTTGCTGGTTTTTGTTATTAATTATAACAAAAAAGACAATACAATAACTCAGTTGGCTACCAGTATCCATAAGAAAATGAATTGCAAACTCTAGACTATGGTCTGTGTTTTGAATTATTGAGTTTTATGCCGGGCAAAGACAACTTAGTGATTGGATTATGTCCTTGTGGATGAATTGTATGGTTTGTGGTTGCAGGTAGGAACTGGAATAGCAGAACTCATAGCACTTGAAACATCAAAACAGGTTAAATTATGATGTGAGGCATTGAATGAATGATTTGTTTTATTAATCAGTGAGAAAGTTTCATTTAATTGTTTCTTTTATGGTATATTTCTAGTTTCTAGGAAATTGTGTAACAAGTGAGAATAAACTTTCTATGTGAGAATATTTACTTTTTATTGGTGTGCTTGGTTTAGTAATGAGTTTGCCTGAGCAAAATATTAAGTGTATAATTTGAAAGCTGTTCATGTGTGCTGAGGAGTGTCTTGCAAGCTTTGCTTTATACTATTTTCTAAGGGCTATAATTTGTGCTCGATTGTGAGGCGTATGACAATTGTGATGTTTAGTCCATATTAAGTGGCCTGATATGGAGCCTTGCAAAGCATGGCTTGGTTTGAATATTTGTATTATTTTAACGTTTTGTGGTTTCATTTCCTAACTTGACCTGGTTTTTTAATTTAATTAATTGTATAGTAATGATCTGTAATGTGTAAATGACAGACTAAGGTTCTCAAAGCCTAATAAATACTAGTATCATACTGTATTCATGCATATTTTATGCCTGATGATCGGTGCCCAACACTTTTCTCCATGATACTTTAATGTGAAATGAGGATATTTTTAGTGTAACACATAATTGTAGTGTTCTTTATTTTCTCACTTATTTCAATTGGCTTCATTTTTCTCCTCTCTATTTTGATTTCAGATTTCAAAATCAGCAGCGAACATTGTATTTTTCTTTTAAGTTTTTTTATAGTTTGCTTTTGAGCTTATTGGAAAGGTGAGATTGTCTTGATTTTTTTTGTGTATGCTCCTTTGCAGTATGTAGGTGTGATCAATGTTGATTATCTTCATGATGCTTACTAGCACTAATTACTAGCTAATAAAACCACTCAAATTAGTCTTTTAGGCAATGTGATTGGCCAAGAAGATTTGTCTTATGCTTAGTTGGGCTTGAGGTGTGACAAAATGGTGTTGAAGCAGTCATCAGCTGGATATGTGGGATATTCCACATTGCTGGTGGATATCTTGGCTTAGGCTATAAGCCATTGATTGTGTCTAATTAAGGAGGACTTATTGGGGATTTGTTTGGGGGAGACTGTGTTGCTCTCATAATTGTGTGGATTAATAATGAAGGAATCATGTTTCTTTGTATCTATGTTCATTTAATCACACTAGCTTTAGGTAATGTGCATGTAAGGACCCTCATTATGTCGCGATTGGCACCTGATCCCATGCCTACAGTGCCAGGGATCTTTGGAAGAAAACCCTGTCAGGGTTGTGGCGCGGGTAGTGCCAGGGTTGGCGCTGGTAGCGCCAAACCCACTAGAACTGGATGCCAAGGGCGCCAGGCTGGCACTAGGAGCGCCAGATGCTCTGGAATTTGACGCTGAATGCGTCAATGTGGCACGAGGGGCACCAGGTGTTTTCCAGCCCGCACGGGTCGCGCCATGTCTGGCACGGGTGGTGCGGGAAGTGGTCTGGAAAACCAATTTTCTTTGGTTTTCCACCCGACCAGCGCCAGGTATGGCGCAAACGGCGCCATAGGTCAGGGGAGGATGGCACGGATGGCGCCAGTGTGGCGCGGGTGGCGCCACAGGTTCTGGAAGGTGGCGCTGGGGGCGTAGGAGTGGCGCTGATGGCGCCACATACACCGCCATGGTGGCGCGGTTAGCGCCAGAGGTGGCGTGATCCGCGCTAGACCTCGGGCAGGCCCAGTATAAAAGTCCAAAACGCGTTTTTGAAGGGAAAAACAGTTTTCTTCTTCTTCCCCACGCCCAGACCTCCATTGATGCCTGTCCCAAGCTTCCTAGGACCTTATGTGTTTGCTTAAACACCTCCCTATGACCTATAAACTTGTGAGAAACATCTTGAGAGCTTAAATCCTTCATCCTTTCTCTTGAAAAACCCCTTTGAGTGAGAATTCCTTTCTGAAGGAAAAGCTCTTAAACTTGAGTTTTGCTGAGACCCAAGGCTTGGAACGGACTACAGAGCTTGAGGAAACGGTCTTGCAGCCTTTCTGGTCGCCACTGAGGTAAGAAACTCAAGTTTCTCCGTTTGATTTAGGATTTGGGGTTTTCTGTGAATAGTGACCCATATGAACTGGGGCTAGAATTAGCCCAGGGTCCTGTAGAGAAACTTGCTTAGAGCAATGTAGTGATGAAGGATTAGCTTTCAGAATTCACTTTGGTTAACTTTGAATCTTGGCTCTGTGATAAGTATGTGTGGCTGTGTAATGAGTCACTTGTTGCTCTCTGGACATGCAAGAGCCTTGATTATGATTGTGTTGAGCCTGAGAGGCTAGTTGAACGGTGCCTTGATCGAGGTTTAGACGGTTCCAGTGATATTTGAATTATGAGGCTGATATGAACTTATGCTCAGATAGATGTTGTGCAATGAGTCTGGGATGACTCAGATGTTTGGTATTCAGCCTTGAGGGACCTTGTATGGTCTATGAGAAGCCTAGTGTAGGCTGGGCTATATTGAACCTTAAGCTAGAGGATTTCTAGTTATGTTGTGATTGATTGATTGTTGAATTGATTTTGATATGAACCTATATGCCTTGATTAGGGCTTGACACCGAGGGTGTCAGTGGCGGGTGCCACAGAGCACGGAAAAAATTGCTGAGCGAGGCTTTACCAGGTAAGTTCTGTGTCCCTGGGGATGATTCCCACTTGTTTGTGCCACACCACACTCTGGAGGAGTGTTGGTCATATTCATGATGCATGCATTTGGTTGTTGCATTGTTGCGAATTCCGCACACTACGACAAGTGCACCGATCGTTTTCAAGTAATAAAGATTAGGTAAGTGAGTATCGTTCTCCACAGGGATTGGGGTGATTTCATAGCAATACTAATGAATGTGATTGAAAGTAACAAAAGGAAATTGCGCAGAGAAATGTTGTTGATTGTATTGGTTGTTTGAATGTAAAGACAGAAATTAAAGAAATGCAGTAAATTGAGTTGAAAGATTACCAATGGAAAATTAATTGTAGTCAGGCACAATCCCCTCTGATTCCTCCTCTTTCATTTGACTGTTTTGTTAAGTTAACATGCACACATGATAAATCTCTCCTAAATTCGTAAACCCTAGATAACTAGTGATTCAGACCTTTAATTCGATCGAGAACCCTAAGCCCTTAGCGATTCTGTCAAACTAAGCATTTAGAGAATATATCATATGGGTTCCTGTTATGATTGTTCAGAGAATAAGCCTTTCCTTTATTAGTTAATCCCTAATTCCTTAGTGAATTAACCCTTTAACCTAAATCGAAAACCTAATTCCTTAGTGAAATCTATCAGTTTAAGCATTTAAAAGATCATATTATAAGTCTGCATTCACGCATCCCTATCCCTAGGTGATGAACAAATGTTATTCTTAACAAGTCAGAAATTAGAACCCCAATGTTCCCATTGCGAATCCTAACCCTAAGTACTTAATTGAAGTGATCAAATTCAAATAAGAATATGAAAGAAGAACAAAAAAGAATAAAACAATCAAAACATATGTATTTCAATACCAGTCAAATTACAGAGAAGTTCTCATCAGTTCATGGCCTTCCCACAATACAAGGTTTAGCCTGCCATAGGCCTCAAGAACATCAAAGCAGTAGAATAATTCATAGTTATGCAAAAACCCTAGCCTTGATTCTTGAATTCCAGAGGTTTTGAATGATAAAATATGATAATCCCCTCCTTAATCAGTTCCAGAGACTTTCTTTTATAGATTGACTTAATTAAAGTAGCAAAAGCTTTTTCCTATGCAATTTTCGAAACAAATAAGTTTAATCAAGGAAAGAAAATCTCTGTGGCGCTGATGGCGCGGCTTCCCATGCTGATAGCGCGGGTCTTCGAATGGATGGCGCTAATAGCGTGGACACCCACGCTAATCGCGTGGAGTTCACGAGTTGGAAAGCTGGCACTGAAGTCACTGGCGCTGGTCGCGCAGTGATTGGCGCTGATCGCGCCACCTTCATGACCTGATGACGCTACTGGCGTGGGCATCCACGCTAATGGCGTGGACAATTCGAGTTGAAGCTTGGATTTTCCATAGTGGCACGGCTCGCGCGGATGCTGGCGCGATCCGCGCGAGACCTTAGATTTGCTTTTCTTCTTTCTTTTGCTTGATTCTCCTCTTTTTGGCCCTGAAAACATAACTTTGTAATGAATTGAGATTAAATTAAATATAAACAATAAACTAGCTTATTCTAATCTAGTTCCTAATAATTTAATTGAAATATAACCTAAAACTAACCTAAAACTAAGATGTGTTTGCAACACATCAAACAATTCCCAGATTTGGAAGTTGCTGTCCCCAGCAACAGAAAGAATTTCAAGACTAAGCAAGAATCAACAATCAAACACAAACCACATTCTACAATCCTAGAACCTTCATGATGTGTATAATCAAATTCAAATCAAAGTTATTCCTGACACCTTCAATGCTGTCAATTTATGAGAGAAACTTGAGTATTCCTCACGGAAATGTGTTTAATCACTCATTTACTCAAGTGTATTAGTTTGATCAATCTCTCACTCAACATAATCACAGCATTACCATAAGCTTGAAAATATTCTCGACAAATGCAAGCACAACTTGATCAAAAGGTCTTTCCGACTTGTAACTTAGCTGGGCTAAGGGTAGGAAATTCTTTGAATAGTAGCTAATATGAGGCTAGATCTAATCCCTAAGTCCCAATCTTGTGGTCATCCATCTTTCTTGTTTCATCTTTTCAAAACCTAGCAATTTTATTCAACAATTTATTCTTTATAAAGCAAAACAAATAACTTTCTCTTTTTCTTCTTTTTCTTTTCTTTTTCTCAAATTAAACAAAATACAACAACTATTCAGATTTCCAGCTGATATTCTCAGGTTTATTATTTTCCAACTGGCCTTATTTGATTGCTCTTTTAACTTCCATACCCATTGGTATTAACTTGTTTTCCTCTAAGCCTTGATGGACAATTCCCTGTTTTCTGCTGTCATGGACTTGTATTCTACTTTCTCTAGCCTCAGGGAAATTGGTCAATGGATAAAGCTCTGATTTTAGGTAATTTGAAATGAAGGGCTCAGGCTCAAATGTGGTGCAAATGGAAAATAACTGATGGTGAGTCAATTTGGCCCTGGTTTAAGAAGAAAAATCTACCTTAATCATATCAAGTCACACCTGCATCCAGAAAAACAATTCAAGTTCTAGAATACCATGAAAATGGAGTCTCTCAGAAAGAAATTTACCACTGTTTGGCTCAAAATCTCACAGGTGTTTCAACTCAAGTCAATCTCAGCTGACTTAATTTCAAGCATCATTTCAACTTCAACATGCATATCACATACCAACAATCACAATTCCATTCATGTATCATGCAATTCATGCTATGTTTTATTTCATCAAGCTTTCATCAGAAAATTCTTATCCATTACTGTGTCCATTCACTTTTTCATCAAAAAATTTCTGTTAGACATCATTTGTTCCTTGATTGTGATCTGCGAAATAATGCGTATGCGAAACGACCATTCCCAGATTTATATGTTGTTGTACCCAGCAACCACAAATAAGGTCACAGCACTTTGGAAATATTTCAGCATTATTTGGAAAATCACAAACAAATGGAAAACATTAATCTGAACAGTTCTTTATGTGCAAAAATTTGAATTAGAAACTATACTATATATATGTATGCAGAATTAAAAATGTGCAGAAAGTTGATATGTCTAAAGTGCAAAATCAAAATAAAACATAGAAACAAAACAAAATAAAACAATAAAATGAGTCCTGGTCACTCCTCTTCTTCTCCTCTCTCCTCAATAGTTTCAACCTCAGTGGTCTGAGGAGGAGGAGTAGTAGCTGGTTGGGCTGATGGTGGTGGAATCTGGTACTCAGAAGGTGGAATGCCCAAGTGTCTGCAAATGGCTCCAATCATGCTAGTCTGCTGGGAAAGCTGAGCCCTGACAAATGCCTGGAAAGCCAAATAAGTGGGAGAATCTGTGTAGAGCAGCTCATGTCCAGGAATGGTGGAAGAAGGAGCTGAAGCTGATGGTGCTGCATCTACTGGTGGCTGAGCTGGCTGAGGATCAGCTATTTCCGGTACATCTCTGGGACTACGGGTAGCAAGCTCCTCAGGTGTGAGCTTCGAAGCTCGGAGGACCTGCTCATTAGCTGTTGTCTTCATGGCGTCCAAATAAGTTTTGTGGCTCATGAGTGATAATATAGGGACGTCCATGGGCTCGTTATCATCAATGTCCACCCCCGCATGTCGACATAAATGCAAAATAAGGGAGGAATGTGCCAGCCAGGACTTGCTGCTAGCATCCTTATCATATGAAGAATACGGTTAGAAAGAAGGTGAGAAATGTAGAGATTACCTTCACCCCGAAGTGTGTAAAGCAGAGCAGCCCTTTCAACATTCACATCAGTCATGTTTGTAGAAGGGATGACTGTGTGGTTAATAAACTGATGCCAAAAATTGGCATCTCCAACTAAATCATGCTTCCACAGCTTTTCTGGTATGTAATCAAGCCCTGGTTTAGGCTTCCAAGCAGTGTAGAGGCCTGTGATGGCCCTGCGGATGGTGGTAGCAAGCTGAGGGACATTGTCCCTATATAACGTTGTCAAAGCGTCAGGCTGCATCCGCAGATACAAGTGACTGAAGTTGCATCTTCCAAAAGGATCATAGCTGGTGTCCAAGAAGCGCTCAAGTGCCTTCTCATCAAAAGAAACTTGGACACCCCTCACCCATGAGAGTCTGCTACGTGCAACCGTATCTGGATTAACATTAGCCAAAAATTCTTTCAAAATAGTGCTAGAACTAGGCTCGAGGAAGCTGACTAATCGCTGCCACTGTCGCCTGAGAATGACTTCGCCACTAGATTCCCTTCTGGAAGTGCTTCCCAAAGGATTTTCTTTTTTGGAATAATTTTCTTGGGAAGGTACCAGGTATCGAAGCGTTCCTGGCACTCAGCAGATCGGAATCTGGCCTCATCAAAGCTATGAACTCTGGCCCTCTTGCTGCCACTTGCAGCAATACTCTTCTTCTTGCCTTTTTCAAACTATTTTCCCTGAAACTTATAACAAAATCCATATATATGCATGATTCAAAGGTTCAATTCCCAGATTTGTTCCTTCCAGTGGATCAAGGCAGACAATCAACAACTAATTCATGAATACTGTGCATTAGGGAATAGTGATCGATAAATGAATAGCACAGTTCAGTTTCTTCACAAAACAAGCATATGTATAATTTTTCTGGGAGACGATCTGCTTAGAATTTCGCAGTGCCTAGGATTCCCAGATTTAGGTTCTTTCCGTTCACCAGCTGGACTAGTAGATAATATGCATAGCATGACAGAAAAATGAACGGCATCATCTAGATTCCCAGATTTAGCCCAATGAATGTCCATAAATCATTTAATCTTAAGCTATTATGACACAATTCAAACAATTCCAGTTCAAGATCAAAACAGATATGTGCATTAAACATTAAAGCTTGTGTCATTTTGTGGTGTACCAACAACTCAGAGTCAAAGAATGCATGCAAATGCTATCACCACATAAACCATAACTTCAAGTGATGCATTGTTCAAGCATTTGTGACAGATTTCATGCACAACAATTAACCACTATGAATCCATGTGCTTTACCTACTCAGCATTCAAAATGTCACTTTAAATTAGTGGGGTTCAGTTCAATCAAATAATATTAAGTGCAACCACATGCCAAAGTAGAGTTTGTTGGAAGCCCAACCAAGAAAAATGAATGGATTGTCACACAGGCAATTTATCAAACAGGTTATGGGCATCACCAGAACTCACTAAACATACCATATTTTCATTGTCCATCAACATCAAAATTCAAAATCAATCAGAGAACAATCAATAGACAACAGCAATTAGGTTTCTACCCTAAGGTTTTAGGCAAGAAGTTCATCAAAACACAATGTAAATGTCCTAGGTTAGTGAGACTTGGTTTTCCAATGCTTGTGCACCATACCATTATACATTATAAAGCAAATTAGTGCAGAATATTACCTTGTCCCCAGCCATGGTAGCAAATGCAGTTGATTCTCTAGGTTCAAGTAACTGAGAAAGAGGAGAAACTGGAAATAGGAGAGAGTGCTAAAGAGAGAGATATAGAGAAAAAGAACAAGACTATGAAGGCGAATGGTGTAAATGGTGAATGAAGGTCGATGGTGGTGCTGGAGTTTGGGCGGAAGGTATGGAGAAATTTGGGGAAAGAAAAGAAATTGAGGCGCTTAATGAGGAATTTCAAATTTTAAAAGCATTTTCAACGCCCCGCGTGGTCCGCACGGAACATGGCACTGATCGCGCCATAAATCACTGGAAGGGCTGCCTGGCGTCCACTTCACGCGGTTAGCGTGGGACTTCACGCGGGTAGCGTGGACCATTCGAAAGCTTGGCGCGGATGGCGCCACAACCCACGCGGATCGCGTGAACTCATATATAGACAAGGCCCAAGGTCGAACATCTCACGCGATTAGCGCGAGAGTTCACGCTAATAGCGTGAGCTGGCCGAGATCTGGCGCGGACGGTGCCAAGTCTGGCGCGGGTCACGCCAGACTCTTTTGACAACTTTTTCTTCTCTTTCAGTGTTCTTTTTACTTGAATAATTAATTAAAATTAAAATGCTACCTAAATGATTCTAAATAAAAGTGTTTGAACCTAATTCTAAAGCTATCAAAATCATAAAGAATTCAACCCTATCTAATAATGCATGAATCAAAATTCACTATCATAGAATATGCAGAAAAATAAACTTATTGCTATCAACTCAAACCAGAACTCAAAGTATCAGGTATGTACATTAAAAGGTTGCTCGTTTAACGTCTTAAGCTAGACGCTTACTTCAGTTCAAACCTCAGTGGTTTTGAGTGGAACAAAAGCTGAAGTTCTGTCCACCTCTCCTCCAAAATAACGCTTCAAACGGTAACCATTTACCTTGAAAGCTCGATCACTATCCAGAGGTGAAATTGCTACTGTGCCATAAGGATATATTTCTCGTACAAGGAACGGTCCAGACCAACGGGACTTTAATTTACCTGGAAAAAGTCGCATGCGAGAATTATAGAGCAGCACTTGTTGGCCAGGAACAAACTCCTTGGGGCGGATTTGGTTGTCATGCCACTTCTTTGTCTTTTCTTTGTAGATTCGGGCATTCTCATACACAGCTAACCTGAACTCATCTAATTCATTCAACTGAAGCAACCTCTTTTCATTAGCTTTTGTTAGTTCAAAATTTAAAAACTTAGTTGCCCAGATGGCTTTATGTTCAAGTTCAATAGGGAGATGGCAAGCCTTACCATAGACAAGCTGAAAAGGAAACATACCTATTGGAGTCTTAAATGCAGTCCTGTATGCCCATAAAGCGTCATCTAGCTTCTTGGCCCAATCCTTTCTTGATGTTCCAACAGTTTTCTCAAGTATTCGCTTCAATTCACGGTTGGAAATCTCCACCTGGCCACTTGTTTGAGGGTGGTATGGGGTTGCCACTTTATGCTTGACTCCATACTTAGCTAACAAGCTGTCAAACTGCTTGTTGCAGAAATGAGTTCCTCCATCACTTATGATGGCTTTAGGTACCCCAAATCTTGTGAAAATGTTCTTCCTTAGGAATGAGGCCACCACCTTGGCATCATTGGTGGGTAAAACAGCTACCTCAACCCACTTAGAAACGTAGTCCACAGTAACCAAGATGTATTGGTTGGAGAATGACTTAGGGAAAGGTCCCATGAAGTCAATGTCCCATACATCAAAAAGCTCCACTTCCTGGATGTTGTTTAATGGCATCTCATCTCTGCGAGAAACATTACCTGTCCTTTGACAATTATCACACTGCACAACAAAGTTTTTAGAATCTTTGAACAAGGTTGGCCAATAATAGCCACATTGCAGCACTTTGTATGCAGTCCGGTTTGCTCCAAAATGCCCTCCGTAGTTGGAGGAACGACAGTGCCACAAAATATCCGACACGTCACTTTCAGCTACACATATGCGGATAACATTGTCAGTGCATTGAAAATATAAGTAAGGGTTATCCCAGAAATACCTTCTCGCATCATGCAGAAATTTCTTGTGTTGCTACCAATTCAGTTCTTCAGGTATAGTTCCAGCAGCTTTAAAATTTGCCATGTTAGCGAACCATGGGCTAAATTGCACAGCAAACACTTGCTCATCAGGGAAAGACTCATTAATTTCAATCTCTGGTCCATCTTGCAAGTCTTTCTCTTGAATCCTAGACAAGTGGTCAGCAACTTTGTTTTCTACTCCAGCTTTGTCTCTTATCTCTAAGTCAAATTCCTGCAATAAAAGCATCCAACGCAGCAAGCGTGGTTTTGCATCTTGGTTGTGCAACAAAAATTTCAAAGCTGCATGGTCAGTATAAACAATTACTTTTGACCCTACTAAGTATGATCTAAACTTATCAAGGGCATAAACAACAGCTAGCATCTCTTTTTCAGTTATGGCATAATTTACTTGTGCCTCATTTAAGATCTTACTAGCATAATAAATCACATGCAATCTTTTCTCTTTCCGCTGTCCTAAAACTGCACCTACTGCATCATCACTAGCATCACACATTAATTCAAAAGGTAAACTCCAATCTGGAGCAATTAAAACAGGTGCAGTGGTGAGTTTTTGCTTCAAAGTGTTAAAGGCTTCAAGACAAGCATCATTAAAGCAAAATTCAGTGTCTTTCTCCAGCAGTTGACTTAGTGGCTTTAAAATCTTGGAGAAATCCTTGATGAAATGCCTGTAAAAATCTGCATGGCCTAAAAAACTGCGAACACCATTCACATTAATAGGAGGAGGTAATTTCTCAATTAATAATAATTTAGCTCTATCTACCTCAATTCCCATCTCAGAAATTTTGTGGCCTAGCACTATACCTTCTCTTACCATGAAATGACATTTTTCCCAATTTAAAACCAAATTAGTCTCTTGACATCTTTTAAGCACTTTGGCTAAATTAGTTAAACATGAATTAAAGCAAGGGCCAAAAACAGAAAAATCATCTATAAATACGTCAAGCACTCTTTCTACCATATCTGAGAAAATTGAAAGCATGCATCTCTGGAAAGTTGCAGGTGCATTACACAACCCAAATGGCATTCTTCTATAGGCAAACACCCAAAATGGACATGTGAAGACAGTCTTCTCTTGGTCTTCCGGTGCCACTGGGATTTGGTTATACCCAGAGTAACCATCAAGGAAGCAATAGTAATTATGACCAGCAAGCCTCTCAAGCATTTGGTCCATGAATGGAAGAGGAAAGTGGTCCTTTCGGGTTGCATCATTTAATCTCCTGTAATCAACACACATTCTCCAACCTGTGATGGTCCTTGAGGGAATTAAGTCATTATTGTCATTTTGAATGACCGTCATACCTCCCTTCTTTGGAACGGTTTGAACTAGACTTACCCAAGGTGTGTCTGAAATTGGATATATCATACATGCATCTAAAAGCTTGACAACCTCTTTTCTTACCACCTCTTTCATTGTGGGATTAAGCCTTCTTTGTGGCTACCTCACAGGTTTAACATCACTTTCCATTAAAATTTTATGAGTACAAAAGGAGGGATTTATACCTTTAAGGTCAGAAATAGACCAGCCAATGGTTGTCATGTGCTCCTTGAGTACCTTTAGTAATTCTTCTTCCTCAAAGCATTCCAGCCCTTTGTTAATAATGACTGGATATGTTTCATTCTCACCTAGGAAGACATACTTCAGATGTTCCGGCAATTCCTTCAATTCAACTTTAGGTGCACCGTTTGGAATGTCATCTTCCTTCTGTTCAAGTTCTTCCAGCACAGGTTCAGATGTGGCTTTTTGGTCTGTATGTTGAAATTCTGCAGCAATGTCTGCTGCTGCCATGCTTACTGTTTCTACTACCTCTGCTGCAGAATTTTCTGCAGAATCTATTGCTGCTGCTGGCTTTATTGCTGCTGCATTTTCTTCATCTGTATTGCTAGCTGCTGCATATTTTTCTGCATAAAGTGTTGCTGCAGAAATTTCTGTTAAATCCTCAGTTTCAGTTGCCTTTAAACCTGCTGTAATACCTGCACAAATAGCATTATCCAACACATCTAGCCTAAAACAATCGTGTTCATCAGCTGGATGTTTCATGGCATCAAACACATTAAAAACAACAGATTCGTTATTTAATCTCAGCTCAAGTTTTCCTTGCTCAACATCTATTAAGGCCCTAGTAGTGGCTAGGAAAGACCTTCCTAACAGTAGAGGGATTTCACTTTCCCCTTCCATGTCTAACACAATAAAATCAGCAGGGAATATAAATTTATCTACCTTAACTAAAACATCTTCTATTACCCCGGAGGGTTTCCTTAAAGATCTATCGGCTAGTTGTAAAGATACTCTAGTTGGTTTAAGTTCAGATATGCCTAGGGATTTACACATAGATAATGGCATTAGGTTTATACTAGCCCCTAAGTCACAAAGTGCTCTCCCTACATTAATGTTTCCTATGGCTATAGGGATGTTAAAACTTCCAGGATCTTTTAATTTAGGAGGAAGTTTCCTTTGGATGATTGCACTACACTCTTCAGTGAGCGCTATGGTTTCACAATCTTGCAACTTATGCTTCTTAGATAGAAGTTCTTTCATGAATTTCGCATAATTGGGCATATTAGCTAATGCCTCAGCAAATGGTATATTAATGTGTAACCTCTTAAACATTTCTAAGAACCTGGAAAATTGCTGCTTCTGCAATTGTTGCTTGGTCTGCACCGGATATGGAGGCTTTTCAAAGCGAGAAAAGTCCTACTTCTTTGGTTGAGGTGCAGAATTCTGCTCTTCAAATTTTTCTGCAGCTTTTTCTTTTGAAGGTTCAGCTGCTGCAGAATTTTTCTCAGCTTCCTTTTCACTTACTTCAGGCCTTTCTGGTGTAGTTAATACCTTACCACTTCTGGTTGTGATGGCCTTGGCGTGTTCCCTTGGGTTTACAACTGTGTCACTTGGAAATTGGCCTTGTGGTCTCTCAGCCAACTGTTTTGCAAGTTGACCAATCTGGTTTTCCAAGTTTCTAATGGAAGCATCTTGGTTAGTCCTGTGAGCTCTTGTTTCAGATA
>PYAF01002269.1:35787-49466 GCA_007407185.1 Glycine tomentella
ATTGATGTTTGTTTGGTTTGGTGTGGTTTGAAGTCATGAATGAGATGTATGTGATTGAAAGTTGTGTATAAGTTGTAATGGTTCAGTTTGACGTGATGGCTGACATGTGTACAAATGATACGCAGAGATCATGGTTAAGACTAGAGGAATGCCTCGGAAAGTGGGTGGAGGTAGTCGAGCTAGTGAAGATGATCCTGGGCAGAGGCGTAGGCCTACGGCATCCGTCCGTAGGCAAAGGTTAGAGGAGGTTGCTGCCGAGGATCCCGTTCTTGAGGAACCTCATGTGGATACGGATATCCCTCCGACACAGGATGATCAGACACAACATGTTGATGTTGAGGCACAGGATGTTGATGAGCAGATAGAGTCATTTCCAGGGGGACCAGAGGAGTGTTCGTTATTGACCTCTTATGCAGATCAATTGCTGTTAGAGTCTGGGCCGGAGAGGTACATTTTGTTATTTTACATCGGTTATACATATTTAATTATTGATAACATACATGAAAAGTGATATAGTGTTTATTGCAGGAACGTACTGAGCTGAAGTTGGCTTCTCACGGACGGAAAGTGATTAAGTTTGGGAAGCCAGCTGCAGAGATCCAGGGCATAGTCGCTGCATCGGGGCTGGCTCCTCTGGTTTCCTGTTGTGTGGACACTGGGGACAGGGGATTGCTATCTGCTTTTGTTGAGAGATGACACCCTGAAACCAGTAGTTTCCACCTTCCTGTGGGGGAGCTGACAGTGACGCTGGATGATGTGGCTTCAATCTTGCATCTTCCAGTTATGGGAGTGTTGCAGTCCTTTGATGCTATCGACGTAGGAGAGACCATTAGCATGCTGGTTGATTTACTAGATGTGATAGTTGAGGAAGCCGCTGCTGAGACGACCCAATGCCATGGGGCATACATTCCCTTATCCTGGCTACGAGACTTGTATTATCAGAAGTGTGAAGCCAGGCAGTGGACATTAGTTGCGAGAGCTTATTTGCTTCATCTAGTGGGGTGCACTCTGTTTGCTAACAAGAGTGCCACACATATAGGTGTGGTATTCTTGGAAGCTTTCCGCGACATCGATGAGGCTGCCAGATACGCTTGGGGAGCTGGTGCTCTGGTGCACATGTATGACCACTTGAACTATGCATGTAAGCACCATGGGAAGCATCTGGCAGGCTACATTACACTTTTACAGGTATAGGTGGTTATTAATGATTTATTTAGTATATTAACATTTGTTGGTTTATGTTACCGATTATGTGTTAATTTATATTTTATTGTCATATACAGTGCTGGATATACGAGCATTTCCCTATGTTAGGGAATGTTGTTCCGAGTAATGACTATCAGGAGGTTCAGCCACGTGCCTGCCGGTGGAAGATGGCAAAGGTGTTACCTCTGTCAACCTATCGATTGTGTATAGATAGGTTGACTTCTGCTGATGTGTACTGGACGCCGTATGAAGACCACCATTTGCACAGAGAGTTTGAGATGATATATTTGTACTCTGGGGCCATCAGGTGGGGTCCATATACTGTCATGTATTGTCCAGAGCGGGTCCTGGGGCAGTTTGGATATGTATAGCACATTCCAGAGGTACCTTTCTGCGACATGCCTTTTGCAGCGGATGTGGACGACAGATGGATGCACTTCACTGATTACGTTGTTGCGACTGGGGACTTGGTTGATCATCTGGGTCAACATGTTGCTGGCTATATGGAGTGGTTTTATCGTGTGTCACATCCAGTCATGAGTCGTGCACAGTATGAGGCTGCTCGTTCATGTTTTTGTTCAGAGGCAACTACTACAGCAGTACCAGTGGCTCCCCCGATGCATCAGCCTCGTGACGATGCTGCAGCAGGCTTAGAGTCTACTATTTCTTCGACAGGGCATACCCATGCACATGCAGTGGTAGTAAATTAAACTTTTTATTGTATATGCAATGCGGAACCCATCTAATGATATAGTAACATTTAAATAATAATATATGTGCTTATTTCAGGTTGCTTGCGAACGCATGGCTGAGGGGTTGCAACATATGATTGACTCTGGGATGGTCATAGAGGGCACTGGTGGATACTCTATGGTCGAGCAACTGCTGCGTGTTGCTCAAGGTGTCACAGGTGACGACTTAGTGTATACGCGCACTACACGACCTAGACAGACACAGCGCAGGCGACTATGATCTTTGTTTATATTATTCATGTAGTTTGCTGTTGGACATTTATGGATGCATATGAATTGTAATATTTAAATATTTGAACTTTTATGAAATTAAATAGAACTTTCATTATCCAGAAATTGTCTAAGCATCTCCTAAGTCAACGTGTTGTGTGCGTACTTTCATACATTTTGTATACATTTGCATACGCCCAATATAATAACTAGGCCACGATTGAGCTTCCATGGTACAATGAGTAGCCCACAACAAGGCCGTGCATGGCAACAGACAATTCTCTCGTAAAAATACTTGTTTGCAATTCATATCATATTAAAATTAGCTAGGTTGAACATAATTAAAGTAAGAACAAATGAAGGCAAACAGTGTCAATCATACCTGAACAAAGTGGTTACCAAAAACATGACCTATGCATAGTATGCGATGAACCTGCAGATCCCTCGGAGGTTGGCTTCTTAGAGGGAAGAACGTCATACTTTGTTTAAGTGAAAGACAGACTAGAATCACGTTATATCTTGATGCAAAAACATGACTCATATCTGTAATATCCATCCATTTATCCATAGTTACCTGTAAATATACAGTTAATGAAATACATTAAAGATCCCATGCATTTGGTAGTAAAGGCATACGAAACCGACATCGAACGTTGTTTTACCTTAGACAATCCATCAACCAAAAGGGACCGCTTCAAGCTTTCAAATCTATGTATCCCGCCGAACAAGGATATATATCCATCAGTCCATTCTGCAAGCTCTTTAAGCAAATGATTGCGTACCAAAGATCAAGATTCTTCACCATAACCTAATAAGGCAGCAATGACACAATATCCACAATTACCATCCGCTTTGACATCGATGATATTCTGGATAAACTTCTGCATAAATGGATGAAATTGATCTAACATTGGAACCATCCTGTGTTGCTGCATAACATCAGATTCCGAAATGGATTGTTTTGGAGTAGGGCAACTATTCTGCACGGAATGTAACTCGTCTACATACTCAAGTAAGACGGGTCCCTTCTCGTTGACCTTTCGTGCTTTGTCATTTTCTTCTTTGGGGCACCTTTAGTTTTACCTTATCAGGGGGAGGGCACATCGAATTTGAATCAGGGTACGTGATTTCTTTAAGCTTAGTATTTAGTGTCATTTTCCCACACAAATCAAGTTTTTCAAACCGGGTAGATATGACTTCCCACTCTTTAGTGATGGTGACTTCAGATTCATCCATACCTTCATCTGAAAAGTTTAGTCTCCGCCAAAAAGTATGAATAGTGTCAATCGGAATGCTCCCAAGTGTATATTTCGCTAGCTCATATGCACAAGGCAAACCATGCGTTGTCCTCATAACACACCCACAACGAGAAGGATTTTTTCCTGCATAATGGACTCGCTCATACTCAGCAGCAATCTGATTTAACGCGTACCTGGACACCATGTCAACAAGTTTCTTGCATAAAGTTACTTTAAAAACATGTCCTACCACATGTGTGCTTTTCTCTAAAGATGCCTTGATCTCAGTATGTTGCAAGGTGATCATATTGTTCATGGCATCCCAAACAGTGCATAAGTCTCCAACACTATTCTGCAAAAGCCTTTTTAAGGTCCAATGAGCAAACTCAACCCTATTTTGTATGACAAACAAAAAAATTATTTTGCAAGCCAATAAACATAAACAAATGCCAGATTGAACAATGTCAAATAACACACTTACCTATTTGTTGTTGTATTCCCAAAATGCATAACTTTATTAGTCCATGCAGTCAGAAATTTCTCTTTGTGGGGATTAAGCCAAGTGTCCTTAACATAATCAACAAAAGTAGGCCACGGTGCACATGCAACTTCAAATTGCATAAGGGTATCATCATACTACTTCTCAGTAACACAATCAAGCAGACTTCCCCATGCTTCCATAATATAATCCCATGCATTATTCTGCCTAACATAGGTTTTACATTTGGCCTTAACATTTTTGTCAATGTGAAACCGATACAATAAATTTGTGGCCTCTGGAAAAACAGTTTTGACAGCACTCATCAATGCTGAATCCCTATCTGTAACAATCACCTTTGGGAAAAATTCAATCTTATAAAAAAGGCCTCTAAACTGTTCAAGAGCCCAGACAAGATTATTTATACGTTCAGCCTCTAAATAGGCAAATGCAGCTGAAAATGTCATGCCAATTGTTGTTACACCAACAATGTATAGCAAAGGAAGTCTATACCTGTTTGTTTTATAGGTACTGTCTATCAAGAACACCATATGATATGCATTGCTCAGTTGCACTGCACCTGGATGTGCCCAAAACAAGTCACGTACAACACTTTCATCCTTCAATCAATGCCAATGAATATACATGTCGCGTTCAAGAAGTTTCATTAGCTGTTGCATTTCAGTATTAGCGCCTCTTGTACGTGTCCGGTATGCATATCTTGCATTGTAAATTTGTTTCAAACTTGTTACATTATCTGCATTGTGCTCCTTCAATGTTAGGAGGATATTTTTTGGTTTGACCATTGCCCTTGTCATATCAGCAACAATGATTTTCTCCTCCTCAGTTATTCGACCAGCGTATGGGTGTCCACAAAATGACTTGGCCAATACATGATTATGATTACCACATATTAGCTTCACCATCCACCCTTTACCTCCTGTGATTGGTTTGGCCCGCAGCTTAAAAGGACACTCGCATTTTCTACTGCTAGTGGTTGAAGGTGTGAAACCTTTTTTCCATCCTCTATACTTTCCACTTCTTTTACAACCAATTAACATAAATGACGTTCTTCCTATTTTTCTAGTTTTGGTGTCACTCCTCATTATAACTGCCACAAAACCATTCTCAAACGCAACGGTACGAGCCCACTTCAATACGGCATCACGCGATTCAAACACCTACACAATAGGATAATTGATATTTAATGTTTCAAATATAATCATTTAACAACTTTAACTACATTCCTATTCTTTAACTACATTAAAATCCACATAATCACCTCATTTGTTTCGAATGCTGCAGAACAATCAATAAAACAATCATTGTCTTCAAAGTCATCAGCGTCTGGTCCAATGTCTTCATTCATATAAATATCTTCAGCCATTATACTCTTGTACATCCACTCATCGTTCTCCATTCTAACAAAAGAAAAAATAATTTAACATACCATGTAAAAACACATACACGCTAAATAATAATAACATTTACTAACGTTCAAATTAACACAAAAATCATATTCATTAAACAGTTAACACATACATGTTTTTAAATACTGCTTATAATTAATATGTCCTTATTTATATTTAATGTCATTATTTTCAAATTAAATTTCACTTTTTTTTTATTTTTTATTTTATTTTCACGGATTGGCTAATCCGTATGGTGCATACGGATTGGCTAATCCGTATGGTGAATACGGATTGGGTAATCCGTATGACTCATACGGATTAGCCAATCCATATGCACCATACGGATTAGTCAATCCGTATGCACCATACGGATTAGCCAATCCGTATGCACCATACGGATTATGTAATGCTCACGGATTGGCTAATCCGTATGGTTCATACGTATTGTGTAATCCGTATGAGTCATATGGATTACCCAATCCGTATGCACCATACGGATTAGCCAATCCATATGCACCATACGGATTATCCAATCCGTATGGTCATGCACCATTGCACCCCTCCCTTATGGATTACTCAATCCGTTAAATACTTACAGATTACCGAATCCGTACGGCAAAAAAAAAACCCACCTGCAACGGCAACCTCCGTGCTTTCTCTCCGACGACAACAAACCAAAATAACCTCCAACTGCAGCTCGCACACCTCCAAAATATCTCCAAATGCACAACAAAAAGCTCACTAATGGCGATTCCAAGCAATGCCCACCTCAAACATGGTGAAAACAAAACAAGCACACTCCGCATTCCCACAACCACAGCTCGTTTATTTTGCCTTAACAGTTATATATTTTTTTCATTCATTAAGGGCATTTTGGGTATTAAAAAATTTTAAATGGTGTAGGAGAAAACATGATGGTGTATGAAGCACAACACTATTTTTTCTTTGATACTTGCAAATTATGAATGTTACAATTGGAAGAAAAAGCAAATGTAAGTTGTTATTTTGTTCCATTAATAAAAAATATTATTTTAATTAAATGTGGTATATATTATTAATATTATTCAGTTTGTGTGTTTTAATTAGTAATTATGATAATTTTGAACAAAAAAAAAATTGGAAAACCGTAAAGAGGGAATTAAAAAAAACAATAAATTTAGTGAAATCTAACATTCTAAGACGGTTCTGCATATAACCGTCTTAGTTAGCCTGTGCAATAAATCAAAGACGATTGATGGATAAACCTGTCATAGAAATCCATCATTCTAAGATGATTCTGCACATAACTGTCTTAGCATGACTCTGCAATAAGTCAAAGACGGTTGTTGGATAAACCCGTTTTAGAAAGCCATCATTCTAAGACGGTTGTGTGAATGTTGTCTTAGAAGTCGTATCAAATCTGAAATGGTTATCTGTACAACCATCTTAGAAAGCCACCATTCTAAGACGGTTCATACATATAACCGTCTTAGATTTGATGAAATATTTTTTTTTTTTTTACATCTTCTAAGACGGTTCGTCATTACAACCGACTTAGAATCACAAATACCAAGACGGTCTCATAACCAACTTCGGAAATCAAACTTTCAAAGACATTTGCAACAAAGACGGGTGGAGAACCGTCTTTGAATGCCCTTTAGAACCGACTTAGAAGGGCTTGCTTGTAGTAGTGATACTATCTTAGTGTTAAGATATGTGTTATTTAAACTATCCAATACTATCTTAGTTTAAGCCTAATTCACTTGAAAGAAATGAAAAATGAGAGAGAATGTGTTTCTTAAATAGACAAAAAGAATAAGATGAGAAATGATGACATGAAAACTCCATATTGAGTTGTACCAATACCATAAGTGTCTCATAATCTATCCTTAAAAAGGGTCTTCTTTATGCAGTAATGTCATGCTTTAAGTAAGCATATAGCTCTCCCTTCCAAATTATATGACACAAAGAATATTAATTATTTTCTTTAAGTGCTTTATGAAAATTTTTAAGCTTCTACTTCCACCTTGGTTTGAGAAAATTGCAAGAGAAAAATCAAACAACTAAGAATCATTAAGTAAATGGAGGTGCAGTTTATGATTTTCCTATTTCTTCCATTTTTCTTCTTATAATTACTAATTACAACAACCAGAAAGTTGTCAATACTTCTTGTTCTTGTTGTTTTAAAAAAATATCTTATGTACCAAAATAAATAAATAAATAAAATCTTAAAGCAAAAGAGCGAAGCTTATTTCCAGACTTTATAAGCAAAATTGACATACTTTATTAAAGGGTTACACAATAACTCGCCTTCAGAAAATTACTCAGTACCTTGACTCCACACTTTTAAGAAATAATTAATCCTAACTCTAAGCTCCAGGATTTTGGAACCTTATCAAGCTGTGACTCACATTAGTACACTACTATTCTTCCTAACAATTTTCAAGGATAAATAAAACCTTTAACAGAAAGGAAAAACTAAATTATGTAAACTGGCTTTGCTTGTCGTACTAGCTGCATTGAAATTGCAAAGAACATCGTCCAAGTTCCACAGTCCTTCCGATAGAATTTCTTCATTTGAGGACTCAGTTGCAGAGACATTATTGTCATTAACATTGACATTGAACATTGAGTAGAAGTAGCCCATGCGTTGTGAAGTGTTTGGGTACATCCTGGCCATTTCTTGTGCCTCTTGAGATATAGAAGGTACTCTATGGTGTTTTTCCTCAAGCAACTTTATGATCCCTTTCATGTCCAAGTTGAACTGGAATTGTTGTTGTTGCTGCTGCTTCAACTGTTGTTGTTGCTACTGAAATTGTTGCCTCCTTAAGGAATGGATTCTCGCCTTCTCGACAGCATCAGAGGGGTTTTAGTATTTTTCTTGAAGTGAGTCCTCCAATAATTCTTTATCTCATTGTCAGTTTTTCCTGGCAAGCTTCTTGCAATTGTTGACCACCTGAAGTGCTTAATTTCTATTTAGCTTCAAAGATTTATTATAAAAATTGCAAGTTCAAAGAGATTTGGAATTCATTTTTCTTTACCTATTTCCCCACCTAGCATGCAGCTCTTCAATTATGCTTTCTTCTTGTGGTGTTATTTGACCCTTGTTGTGGTCTGGCCTCAGGTAATTCACCCATCTTAATCTGCAGCTCTTCCCATTTCTTTTTAGTCCTGTTAAGAGAATAATAAATGATCAATCATTTGGACAAAAAAAAAAGATGATAAAAACAACTATGAAGAGGGTGGCTCAAGAGTCAAGAGTTAAGAATTATAAAAAACATGATTCCAAAAAGCCAAAAGAAAAACTTATGATACAAAGGTCGTCAATTTACTGAGTTGAAGTTAGAGGCAATTTAATTGTTGTGTGTTACTTCTATAAATCTGTAAATTGATATTGGACTTAGGTGTAAACTATGTTAGGAATTAAGAAGCAAGAATCAATTTACTCATGAGTTGAAATAATTAGTATCATATCATAAATTTTGTCTTGACCATCATGTTCTTGGTTTCTCATGATGGTGCTGGAGGCATGACATGAGATGGTAAACCATCCAAAGTATGCATTATTGCTTGTCTACAGACTTATGATTTTAACATTCACTTTTGTGTTTTTCTCAAAGATAGATTAGATGAGATAATTATAAAGGTGATAGCAGAGGGATAAGCATCTTCTCAAATGGGAAGAAAGTATATCTATGGTCCAACTCCAGGGAAATGCCTCATTTGATTTATTACAAGAGCTTCTTCTCACCATGCCCATATATAAGTACAACTTCACCCCTATCTTTTGACTGACAGGATCATACACTCCTTCAAATTCAGAGAAAAGATATGCAAAATAATCAAAAGTTAGAGAACAGTTGCCCTCCTGGCTCCTCCTTTCCCCATCCTCCAAGTTCTTAATACAATTGATTTTTTCCTAGAGGAGACTGCTGCATGAAAACACTTAGTATTCAAATCTCCCCCTTCAACCAATGAGCCTTCGACCTTTGTTTCCAAAAGCTATCCTCCTGAAGCAACAATTTAGTCAGCTTATCTCTCCCTTGGTTAAAGTCGATCACCTTCTCTTCATCCACACTCCCCTTTAGCCTCTCTAAATTAATTTGAGGATTTAATTAGCTACATAATAAGTTACAAAAAAATTCAACCTGTTTTAGTAATATACCTGCAAATAATAGTTTCCTTTATGGGAAATGAGGAAAGCAGAAAAGGTAGTGCAATTAATTAAAAGTTGTTTATTTTGAACCCTCTGCCAAATCACAGTTCTGGTGTCATAGCTTGCCTAAGAGCTATTAGGTCCCTCTTTCTTCTCTGTTTCTCTTTTTCTTCTTTTTTTAAGCAGTTGAAAATAATAACAGTGGCCAAGTTGAATGATGAAATGCCACAATTGAAAGAGGATTACTCAGCCTAATGATTTTGTGTTTGTTGGTTATTTTATGTTATTGAATATAGAAGATGTGAAGTCTATTTCTATTCTTACCTTTTTGTTGCCTTTTTTTTTTTGCTGAGCCTGGATAAGTTTTCTTTTCTCATTGTGTGATGTTCTTAAAGACTGAATTCAATTTTTAATATGCTAGTATGAGGCTAATTCTCACAAGTCACAACCATAGTCAACACTATTTTTTACATGCTTACTTTTTTATTTTTCATCTAGATATAGTGCAGAAGTGGCCATGGAAGCTGCAATGATAGGTGGCATTTCAGTTGTGAGTATACTGAGAAAACATTGAGTTATCAATCTATGCTAGCTTTCTTTTTTTATTTTGAGTTATCACACTACTACAGGTGACACATACGACGACGGTTCTAAACCCCATATGACAACGGTTCTAGAACCGTCGTTGTTGCGAGTGTCGTTGTAAGTCGGAACTTTCGAAGACGGTTGTCAAAATCGTCTTTGCATATATAATTTTTTTTTATTTTTTTTTGTAAAAGAAACAAAGACGGTTGTTCCCAAAATCGTCTTTGTATGTACATACAAAGACGGTTTTGGGAACAACCGTCTTTGTTTCTTTATTTTCTTTATTTTTTTTTTGCAAACGAAAATAAGAAGACGGTTTCTACCAAAACCGTCTTTGTAGGGACCATACAAAGACGATTTTCTGGAGAACCGTCTTTGTTTCCGTATTTTTAAATTTTTTTATTAAAAAAATAAGTTAAGAAGACGGTTATTCCGAAAACCGTCTTTGTTTGTCCTCTTACGAAGACGGTTTTGCAATAATTGTCTTTGTTTCTTTATTTTCTTAATTTTTTTTTGCAAACGAAGATAAGAAGACGGTTTCAACCAAAACCGTCTTTGTAGGTGACCATACAAAGACGGTTTTCTGGAGAACCGTCTTTGTTTCCATATTTTTAAATTTTTTTATTGAAAAAATAAGTTAAGAAGACGGTTATTCTGAAAACAGTCTTTGTTTGTCCACTTACAAAGATGGTTTTACAATAACCGTCTTTGTTTCTTTATTTTCTTAATTTTTTTTTTTTTGCGAACGAAGATAAGAAGACGGTTTCTACCAAAACCGTCTTTGTAGGTGACTATACAAAGACGGTTTTCTGGAGAACCGTCTTTGTTTCCATATTTTTAAATTTTTTTTATTAAAAAAATAAGTTAAATAAGTTAAGAAGACGGTTATTCCAAAAACCGTCTTTGTATGTGCATTTACGAAGACGGTCTTTGGAAGAACCGTCTTTGTTTCCCTATTTTGTTAATTAATTTTTTTTTTGTAAACACATCTCCTTTCTTATTTGTTCGAAATTGGTTTCTAGATATGCTACCAAATGAATTTAAAAAATAAACCACATTGAAGGGATTTTATTCTATAAAATAAATAAAAAACCAAATTGTTAGTACACTAAAATTTGAAATTCAGCTTAACACTGTAAATTTAATTTAACACAAAATTAAATAAAATACCTTACAACATTATACTAAATGTAAATGAATGTATATAACATAGTTAAAACAAACATCCTACTTTATAGCATGAAACATAATCTAAAATTTGGTTGAAAGCTGTTTTTCTTCCCCAATCTCCAATGACCAAGAAGCTAAGTGACCCATCTTGTTTAGGTGCTTGTTCAAACCGCTCAAACAATGCAAAGGAAACAAGCAAACACAAGGTAAGGCTAATGGGAAAGCGTTACTACTTCATAGACCAAGAAAAAAGGTTTGTATTAAAATAATCATGATTATAATAATTAATTATTTATATCCCTATGTTCCAAGAATTTTCTCTTCATTACAATTAATATTGGTTTCCCCCCTACCAGTCTGGTTTCTGTGTCAATATTCTTAGCATGCATTACAAAACTCTGGCAAGAAGTAAAGTGGTTAACAGTTAATACTAGGACCTCTCTTTTAAGGAACCACATTGCTTTTATCTAAATTTACCCTTTTTTTTTTACCATATAGATAATTCCCATATAAAAATTGAACTTATGAAAATAATAATGATTATCGAGAACCATTCCATGGAATCATTTACCCTTACAGATAAAATCATGGACACATGTATCATTTTCTTCCTAGCTGTCAAGGTATATCTCTCAGGGTGATTCCCTTTCCTTTACCTAACATTTTCCACACAAAAGTTTCATGAATCATAAAAAATATATAAAAAAAAAATCATACTCATCAAGCTGTGTTATCAATCTCAGTCATTGTCCAATCCAAAACCAAACAGATAGTATTAGTGCCTAAATGGGTATGAGCTATCGGATTCATCAAGAAGGTAAGTATGAATAGTAAATCCTAAAAGATATAATGGGTTGAGCTCAAGCCCGCATAATACAGAGTACCCAAATCATTCCCTTGTGCTTCCAGTAATATCAAAACAACATACTAGATTCATTACTTGGTTGCTACCATCAAAGTTGGCCTATGTAGGTTATCAGGATCTCATATTGGAAGTTATAAGGGTCGAGCTATACACCTACTGTGCATGAGTTATTTTTTTCTACGAAGACATTAAATTGAAATTGTTGCTCATCCTCCTGTAGCTACAATAATAAATAAATAAATAAAAAAAGAACCCTTGGAGCAAGAAGCAAAACAGAGAACAAAGAGCATCTAACCTGGTGTTTTTTGGACATTGTAACTGTAACACCTCCCTTTACTCTCTTGTGTACGATTGATTTTAAATGAAATCTCGTTTCCACTTTGTATTAGAATTATCTTAGTTATAATTTCATAAAAAATTTCTTTCTTCTTGCTTCGATTTTACAATTTATTTGTGACATAAACAATTCTCCCTCACCATGGTTTATTTATAATAAGAATACAGTCCATCAATACAGTCCAAAATATAGTTCATCATACAGTCCCAATTATATGCCAACACAATTTACAACTGATCTAAGTCTAGTACAACTCATCAAAATAGCTTCATCATCTTCTCTTCATAGTCATCCACTGCTTTTCTATTTTTCTGCTCACTCAATTAAATTGAGGTTATCACAGGTGTCAACCACAGACACAAAATATGGTAAGTTTATGACAAATATAGTTTGAATAAAAGCATATATAAAAGAATATATACCCAGATGGTTATAATAGCATTTATAAAATAATATGCACGCATGATTCCCTCACAGATCAAATCACACCATCTACACAGCACATAGTTCAAATCATACCATTCATACAACACACAGATATACAACATACTCATCAAGTAATGCATGTTCATCTTCTTTATATGATGCATGACTGAGATCTCACATTCTCATTATATGGTACCATAGTCAAGATAGCCCCACCCTCTCTCAGTGGAACGAACTTATCCATTAAGTCAGGGTAGCCTAGTGGCGCGTAGGAATGTCACCTCCACCTATGTGATCATCATGGTGGTGTGGTCCTCACTGTCTCAACTATCCCCTAGCTCAGACTCCTCTGAACGCATGGACTCAGTTTAGCTATCTGACAATCCTCTTTTTGAGGTCAATATCACGGATTAACCCCCGTCGGGCATATGCACATGACAACTCTATGAAACTCATCAACATGTAATATCAAGTCCCATGTCAGTGGCCTACCAGAATTTATTCGATCAGTCAGGGTACCCCAATGTTTCCTAGGTTCTCACTTACACGAACACTTTCATGCTTAGTGATTCCGTACTGCAAGAGCACCCCCTAGCTCAGGAACAGCTCATCTGAACGCACGAGTTTCATTCTGATAACCAACTGACATACAACTTTTTATGATACCTGATGAGTCACTATTTGTCACTATTTACTCATCTTTCTGTGCTCATTTTAATCCCTAACTTGTGCTTAATTGTTTATATTTTGCATTGTTTCGCATTTAGGATTTAATTGGACCGATAATTCAGATTTTAATTTATTTGGATTTTCTAAGTTTAATTATTCCTATTTTTATTTTCAGAGCAGTTTAATAATTGAATGG
>PYAF01002270.1:9389-40083 GCA_007407185.1 Glycine tomentella
CATTTGATACTTTTCTTATTCTGAAAATATATTTTAAAAGTTTAACATTTTTAATTAAAGTATTATAATTAATATATTATTTAAAAATTAAATAAAAATTGTTTTGAATCAATTTACAAATTATTAGTTAATTATTAATACTTAAATAAAATAAAAATAAATTAGACTACATCATACCTATAATTTATCCAAATAATTCTATTAACTTTTATTTCTAATAAATTGATTATATTTTTGTAAAATATTAAATTAATTACTTTAATTTAAAAGTTTGCTATAAATAAGATTTTTTCACATGGACAAATGTCACTTTTTTATGAAGATTAATCATCGACAAAATCATTAAACATTTTGCATTAATAACATGGTTATCAAAAAACGAAAAAAAAATTAACTAAATCAATTTTTTAAAAGAAAGTCAAAATGGAGCATTCAAGATTCTACCAAAGTGAAGGGATCCTATCTTGGACAATAATCCAATTATAACAATATTTTGAAGCATGTGTGTATATAAAATATATTTAAATATTTATTAACATATCTGCTAACATACATTTATTAAAATTTAAAATAATATAAAAAATTATTCCATTAAATTATAAAATGTTTAATACTCATACAAAATATGGGGAAGTATGTTAATATATATATATATATATATATATATGATGACTTTTTAAAACATGCATAAAATAAACGCAAAGTGACTATAACCAAAAAAAAAATTCTTGCTTGATTGCATTCATCCTTCCTTCATTTTTCAAGAACTTAAATAAATAATTATATTTGTTTTAATATAAGAATGTAATTTTATAGATAAATATGTATCGAACATGCATGAAAGTAAGAATCACACCGTGTATTTCAATTGCAGAATTTTATCTTTTAAACTCAAATTACAATGCTCGCAATGCCACCAGAAACTATGACATTGCCAAGCTGATGTTCCAAATCACAATCCTGTAATTGTTCTTCAATATATATGTATCAAGAATTCACTTTAATGTTAGCAGTTTCAATTTTTAGTTTATAATTTAATCTTTTGTAGACAATATACAAATTGTTAGAATAGAAGGAATTATTCATTCACTCTTGTCACAGTTTCTTTATACAACTCTTTATACTGAAATACATCAGATATACTGCCACACAAAACTAACTAACTACACACAACTACACAAGTCAGTTACTAATTAACTTTAACTGAATTAACTATCTCAACACTCTCCCTTAATTCAGTTCTACAACATTCATTACTCCTAAATCATTCCTAAGCCTTAGAAAACTATCCTTCTTCAACGGCTTGGTCAAGATGTCAGCAACTTGATCTGCTGACCTGCAAAACTCCAGCTTCAGCTTGCCTTTGCTAACTTGGTCTCTAAGAAAATGAAACCTTGTTTCAATGTGTTTACTTCTTCCATGTGCAATGGGGTGTTTAGCCAGGTTTATTGCTGATTTGTTGTCCACAAACAGCTTCACAATTTCTTCTTCTCTAATCTACATTTCTTTCAACACTGAATCAATCCAAATGGCTTGACATGCACTCATGGATGCTACAACATATTCAGCTTCACATGATGACAAAGCTACAATGGGCTCCTTCTTTGAACACCAAGAAATTGGTGCTTCACCAAACTTGAAAATATACCCTGCTGTGCTATTTCTGTCATTTCTATCTCCACACCAATCAGCATCCGAGTATCCCACTAGATCAGCGTTCTCCTCTCCCATTATGCTTGGAAATAGCAAACCATACTCCAAAGTTCCCCTCATATACCTCATGATCCTCTTTGCAGCTAAGAGATGAGGCACTCTAGGATTTCCCATATATCTACTGATCAAACCAACACTATAAGCAATATCGGGTCTAGTGTTGCAAAGGTACCTCAATGAGCCAACCATTTGTCTGAACTGAGTTGAATCCACAACATCCTCACTTCCATCTTTTTCCAACACAATCCAGTCTCAGCTGGTGTAGCTGCTGGATTGCATCTGTCCATTTTGAATCTTTTTAAAGAATCACTTGCATACTTTCCCTGATGCATGACATAACCATTCTCCACCTTCTTGAACTGAATTCCAAGAAAATAGGACAATTCTCCCAAATCTGTCATTTCGAATTCTTTCATCATGCTCTGCTTGAATGAGCTGGTTTCATATTCACTTTTACCTGTCACCAACAAATCATCTACATACAAACAAACAATTAGCAAACTTGATCTTTCTCCCTTCACATAAACTCCAAATTCAGAGCTGCATTTCATAAATCCAATCTGCTGCAAAAATCCATCTATTCTCTTATTCCAGGCTCTTGGAGCCTGCTTTAAGCCATACAAAGCTTTCTTTAATCTGTAAACCTTATCTTCTTCTCCTATCACAACAAAACTAGGTGGTTGTGTCACATACACTTCCTCTTCAAGTGGACCATTCAAGAAGGCAGACTTTACATCCATTTGATGCATTTTCCAACTCTTTGACTTGCTATTACAACCACCAATCTCACAGTTTCCAATATGGCCACAGGTGCAAATACCTCTTCATAGTCTATACTAGCTTTCTGAAACCTCTAACTATTAATCTAGCTTTATGTTTAACAACTTCTCCTCTTGGATTCACTTTCACCTTATAGACCCACTTCACACTGATAGGTTTCTTATGAATAGGTAAAGACACCAGTTCCTAGGTCTCATTTTTCGCAATTGACTGAAGTTCATCCTGCATAGCACAAATCCACCTTGGATCCTGCAGGGCTTGATCCACACCCACTGGTTCAGCTTCTGACAGTAGTGCAAAATGTACTAAGTCCCCTTCTGCATTCACTTATGTATCAGACACAATATCAAATTCTTGCAGCCTTTGTGGAATAGTCCTAGCTCTCTATGATCTTCTCACTTCTGCATCTGTTTCCATACCTTCTTTTTCTTGTTCTTCTGGCTCAAAATCAAACACAATTCTACTTGGTCTTTCTTCATTTTCCCAGTTCCAGCTCTTGGACTCATCTATGACCACATCTTTGCTTGTGATCATTTGCTTCTTCTTTAGATCAAACAGCTTGTAACCTCCAGTGGCATGATACCCTACAAGTATCAATCTCTCTCCCTTGTCATCTAGCTTCTGCCTCAGCTGATTAGGTATATGTCTGAAACACACTGAGCCAAAAACTCTCAAGTGACTCACATTTGGCCTACAACCTGTCCATGCCTCTTCTGGTGTAATACCGTTCAAGCTTTTGGTTGGACACCTATTGAGGATGTAAGCTGCAGTGCACACTACTTCTCCCCACAAGGACTTAGGCAAATTCTTACTCTTAAGCATGCTTCTCACCATGTTCATGAGAGTTTTATTCTTTCTCGCAGCAGCACCATTGTGCTGGGGAGTGTATAGTGGTGTGATCTCATGTACAATACCTTCTTGATCACAAAAATGCTGAAAATCATATGAGGTATATTCACCTCCTCCATCTGTTCTAGGAACTTTCATGCTTTGGCCAGACTGTTTCTCTACTAGCACTTTAAATTTTTTGAAAATTTCAAATACATCACTCTTTCTAGCAATCATATACACCCAAATCTTCCTGGTAAAGTCATCTATGAAGGACCCAAAGTACCTGTTTCCTCCATGAGAATCTGTTTGCATTGGTCCACATACATCTAAGTAGACAACTTCAAGTTTTTCTTTTGTCCTGCTTGGAACTTGACTTTTAAATGAGCACCTTGGTTGCTTTGACTCCAAACACTCTTCACACATCTCCTTTGGCACATGTATCTGAGGTATACCGTTCACCATTCTGCATAAACAGGTTTAGATCCCTAAAATTTAGGTGCCCAAACCTGTAATGCCACAGCCATGCTTCTATATTCACTGAAGTTGCAAAGCAGTTATGCTCAATCACTTGAATTCCCACCTTAAAGGTCCTGTTGCTGGATAAAGGTGCCTTGATAATCAGTCTTTTATTTCCATCAAACACTTTCAGTTCTTTATTCTCCATGAACATCACATAACCCTTCTCAAGTAATTGCCAATGACTAAGCAAATTACTTTTAATCCCTGGCACCAAAAGAACATAAGAGATGAAGGAGTGTTTGCCATCTTTTCTCCTGATTAGCACTTTACCAACACCTTCAGCTGTGAGTGTGTTGTTATCAGCAAACTTAACCTTGCTTTTCACAGTTGAGTCAAGATTCACAAACCAGTCTTCCTCCCTGTCATACGGGTGGAACAACCACTATCAAATACCAAAAATCAGTATTAAATTCTCTTACATCAGTGGTTGCCATTAGCATGACTTGGTTTGAATCATCTTGCTCCTCTTCTACAAGTTGAACTTCATTACTTGTTCAATTCCTCTTGTCATTGTGCCAGAACTCATCTGCAAAGTGGCCCCATTTTTTACAATTGTAGCATTGAATGCCACTCTTGTTCATTCTCTTCTTTTCACCTCTTCCTCTTGAACTACATGAACCTCCTCTCTTTTGCTTGTTGTCATTCGATTTCTGATCAAATACAAGCCTGCTAGAATTGAAATTTTGGTTATTCCAATTTGACTGGCCTTTACCTCTACTACTTCCTCTTCTCCATCTACCTCTTCCCCTTTTAATCTTTGAACTGTCTCCTTCCTTTCTCTAGCTTGATTGGGCTTGTAAGGCTTGTTCACTTGATTTTTCTCTCTTTCTAGCATATCTCATCTCAAATGCTTCAAGGGAGTCTTGTAGTTCTTCAAGTTTCATTTGTTTAAGATCTCGGGTCTCTTCAATTGACACAACAATCACATCAAACTTGGTGGGTAATGTTCTCAAGATCTTTTCAATAATTGATTGATCTGAGACTTTCTTCCCGCAGCTCTTCATTTGATTGGCAAGGGTTTGGACCCAACTGATGTAGGTTCCAACATTCTTAGTTCCTTCCATCTCAAGTAACTCATATTGTCTCTTCAGGGTCTGCAATTTGACCTTCTTGATCTTTTTAGCACCGACATAGGCCTATTGAAGAATGTCCCATGTTTGCTTCGCACTCTTGACTCTAGAAATCTTTTCATAATGACCCGCATCAACACATTGATGGAGAATAAATAGGGCTTTGTAATTCTTCTTCTTGATTTCTTTGGCATAAGCATCGTCCATCTTTGCTGTAGTGATCTTTTTGATACCCTCTGTAATCACTTCGAGCACATCTTTGAAACCAAGAATGACTTCCATCTGATTGCTGCATTTATCTCAGTTCTTTCCATCAAGAATGGGTAATGAGGCTGGAAAACCACCATTATTGGAAGTGGCCATCGTCAACAACTCACTCTTCTCACACAGCAGAATTCTCTCTCTCTCTCTCTCTCTCTCTCTCTCTCTTTTTTCTCAACAAAGAACCTATAGCTCTGATACCACTTGTTAGAACAAAAGGAATTATTCATTCACTCTTGTCACAGTTTCTTTATACAACTTTTTATACTGAAATACATCACATATACTGCCACACAAAACTAACTAACTACACACAACTACACAAGTCAGTTACTAACTAACTTTAACTTAATTAACTATCTCAACACAAATAATGTAGACACCATGTCTAACAACAAATTAATACATTGATAAATTGAATATGTATTTAACTGTTTACATACTTTTAAAATGTGAGCAAGCATCGATGTCACTCATCTAGAGGTTCGGCTAACCTATTAGTTGGATAGGAAAAATTAGGGGTGTTTAAAAAATCCGGTTATATAAAATTAATCTATAATCATCCATATCCAAACCATTTTAATAAATTTATTTTAATGGATTAATTTTACATCTAAATCGAGTTTTTTTAGATTTTAAATTCAATCCAATAATTTGGATATAGATTAGATTTTCAAATTTTATAACATTCTTTCAAAACAACCTTGATTGACGTCGATCAAAAACACTTTTTTTGTTGACATCGGTTGAGGCTATTTTAAAGTTGATGTTGGTTATTTTTTTGTCAATGCTTTCTAGAGTTCTTTCGACTGGTGTTGACTGGTGATTTTTTCGATCAACATCGATTAAAGCTATTTTTCGATCGATGTCGATTAACGATTTTTTGTGATCAACTTTAGTCAAGACTAGTTTTTGGTCGAGGTCGACTAATGTTTGTTTTGGTCGACATCGGTCGATGATGTTTTCTAACCGACATCGGTCATGACTATTTTTTTGGCTGACATCAACTAGGATTTTTTATGTCGACATTGGTCGAGACTATTTTTTTGCTGGCATCAATAACCCTAGTCAACATTGGCGAAAAAATAGCCCTGATTGACGTCACTCAAAAAATAACTTTAGGTGATGTTAACCAAAAAACATCACTAACTAACATTGACCAGAAAATATCCTAACCGACGTCAGCCAAAAAAAGCCTTGGTCGATGTCGAGAAAAAATGATTAGTCGATGTCGGCCAAAGAAACATCACTGGCTTACATCAACCGAAAAAATCCTAGCCTATGTCAACAAAAAATAGTCCTACCTGACCTCGGCCAAAAATAGCCTCAATCGATGTCAGCAATAAAATTATCGACCGACATTGATTGAAAAAATCCAGCCAACCTCGATCAAAAAATAGTTCCACATTGACACGAAATAGTCCGATCGACATCAGCCAAAAATAACCCTAGCAAAAGACGACAAAAAATAGGCATGACCGAAATAAGCTAAAAACAGTCATAATCGAAATAGATTGAAAACTAATTTATGATTGAAAATTATATTTAAAATCAAAATAATTTTAAACTATAAATCTATTTTAAAACCATTTTAAAAAAATTAAAATCACTTTCATCCAATCATCCGTGTCTCACGTTTGATGAATAATCGACACATTGAGGAATATCCTAAAAGAATTTTAGGGAATAGTTCTAATTCTATGTTTGTTCATTCTGTTTAAAGAAAGAAAAGATCCCAACAAATAATCGATTTGTTTTTTTAGTTGTTGAATCTCTTTTGTTTGAAGATTAGTCCTAGATCCAAATGCCAAAGCTTTTGAATTAATTCAAGATGTCACTGAGAAACCAAATATGCTAATTACGACGATAAAAAAAATTAAATACTCCCAAAGAAAAAATGAGAAATACGACACAAAAGGAAAGCGAGTATGCATAGACTCAGAGTTTGAAAACTCGAACCAACCAGGTCGGTCCAACTGGTCGAACCACGACCTGGTGGTTGGACCGGGTCGAGTCATAAATTGGATCAGTTGCACTTTTGACCTGGAGCGACCCGAATTGACTCGACTGAATTTGCAGTTGAATTGGTTACCCGTAGACCCAAACCGGGTCACTTTTTTTCCTGTTTATAGTCGAAATGACGTATTTTCAATTTGAACCAATTTTTATTTTAGAGACCCGATCGACTTATCATTCTTCCTCTCGTAGTCTCACTCAGTCGCTCTATGCCGTCCCTCTACTCGCCAACCTCTCATTCCTTCCTCTCATCGTGGCGTCTTGTTGCCGCCACCTTGTGTTATACTCGCTCAGTTCATCTAGAATGTTGTCTAGAGCTACAAGTGAGTCCAAATAATTTTTTTTATTTTAGTTTTTTTGTGTGATTTTGAGTTAAATTGATCTTTTCATTCATTGTTGAGAATTTTTTGTGGCTGCAATTGCATCTTTTATTGAATTAAATTGATTTAGAAGTGACCGTAATTGTGGTTGGGTTGCAGGTAAAATTGTAGCCCCAAATCATTTTTTAAAACTGTGATTTAGAATTTTGGATTGATTTTTTATATTTTATAATCTACATTGATGTGATGTAACTGTGTTTCGTTTTAGTATAAATATTGATATACATTGTCATTGGTGTCTTTGATGTTAAATATTAAGATAATAATTTTTTAAGTTGTGTTCTTTATATTTTATTTATATTTTTCAAGACTTTTGGATTTTATTGTACCAGGAAAAATATTTTAAAGTAAATATAAATTTTTTATATTTTTTTATGACGGACCCAAACATACATATCAATTAATAAGTGTCCCCAATTCAACCACTTATCCAATAACCAATTTCATGATCGGATTAATCCCCCGACACGTTTTTAAAACTATTTGCACAATATCTTATTCTGAGCAAGTGGGTGACTTGTAGTTGTTGTCCTTTAAGAACATAGTAAAAAAATTCAAAATGTTAAATATCGCCTAGCCAGTTTCACTTTTTTCCACCGCTTGAAAACAAAATACCATCAAGAGGAAATGAAACGTTGTTGTTATCTCGCGACATATGCAAATTGACGTCCGAGAAATTGCTGTTATCTCCCTCTCTCCGTGACTCTGATTGTGATTGCATCTTCGATTTTTATTAACAAAAATACTATAATATTTATAAAATTAGTAAAAAGAATACTAATATCTACGTGTTGTCCTAAAATCACATTGTTCTTCTTGAACGTCAATCCGATCAGATTCTCTAGTTGATGGTTTTGATTTGAGGGTTGCTTTAAAGGACACAAAGTAAGCTTCTTGGAACCCTAGTTTTCTTGGTTCTCTCAGGTATTGCTGCATCGGTGTCCTCTTTTAGAATTATGTCCACTGATAATTGATTCTTTTTTGCACACATAAAATTTTATTATATCAGTGTCAATTTTTTAATTAATGGTTAATATTTTAAATCCCCATATTCTGATTATCTTTATTTTTTTCTTTTTACTTACTTCCATTCATTCATGGAACCTAAACAAAAACCCTAGGATGTGTTGATTTTCTTTCTTTTTTGTTGCAGCCTAGGTTGATTTTCTCGAGAAAGGAAAATTTCTTTGTGTGATGGGTACGGTGGAGGCTCGACCAAAGGGGCTATCTGGGTGTTCATCGCCTTCTCCAGAGAATGACAAGAATGAGCTCAGGGAAGCTCTTTGTGCTTTGAAAAATGGGGCTTCAGAAAACCAAGGTTCTGGTGATGGTGGGGTTGTTGAAATTGGGAAGAGCAGGGTCTCTGAGACCAAGGTTTCTGATGAGAAGGGTTTTGAGGGGAGGGAAATGGAGGATGGTTGTCAAGGTCTGGCTGATTCTGAGATGAATGGGGTCTCCTCTTTGTTGAAAATGAGAGAGAGTGGTAGGAACTTAATGTTTTCCTGTGGTGGTGAGACTCAGAGTGCTGGGAAGTTGAACTCCGTGGGTGGTTCTTTTGAGGTTGGAGTGGAAGGAAGTGAAAGAGATTGGAAGAAAATTGAGGGTGAGGGTGATCGAAATGGGAAAACCATGACTATGGATGTTCCAATGGCTGATACAAGTGAAAAAAAGGATGTGGAAATGGAAGATTCGGGTGGCGAAGGATGTGGCAGGTTTTCAGTTGGTGATTTTGTTTGGGGCAAAATTAAGAGTCATCCCTGGTGGCCTGGCAGGATTTATGACCCTTCCGATGCTTCTGATTTTGCTTTGAAGCTGAGACAAAATAATAGACTACTTGTGGCTTACTTTGGGGATGGAACCTTTGCTTGGTGCCATCGTTCGCAATTGAAGCCTTTTGAGGATAACTTTAAGGATATGGTGAAGCAGAGTAGCTCCCGGGCTTTTGTCAATGCTGTACAGGAAGCTGTAAGTGAGGTTGGAAGGCTTTTGAATTTGGAGATGAGTTCTTCATGTGCTGCGGATAAAATTAGCTCTGAATTTGTTCGGCCTTTGGCGGCCAATTCTGGTGTCAAGGAGGGAATTCTTATACCTGAAAACGGTATAGAGAAACTTTCTGATGTTCTGATTGATCCAGCAGAATTACTTTCTCGAGTAAAACAAATTGCCGAAATTATTTCCATTGCTAATATTCTGGAGCTGGAAATATTGAAGGCTCGGCTTTCAGCCTTTTATCTATCAAGAGGAGGTTATAGATTACCTATGTATGAGGTGCCCCAGCCAGTTCCTAGACGTGAAGATAGTTTCAGGAATAGAACAGTGAATGTAGGCAACAGTGAGTGTGCAGTGGAAGCACCTGCACATGGGCCATTTGAAGAGGAGTACTCTACAATGCCAATGAGCCCAAAATCTGGTGAATTGAGTCATTCACATGGGATTTCAGGAAATAGATTGAATCATAGGATTAAGCAGAAAAGCATTGCTGAAATTATGGGAGAGGACAAAGATGTCAATACCAAAAATAAGGAAGGAGATGCAACTGAAAAAGTGACTGTTAGAAAGAAGAGGAAAGGCAGTGAGGATACAATGGCATCTAAATATGTGCAGAAGAGAAAAGGGTTGTTCCCAAATACTGATAGAAATGCGGCAGGTGCTGAAAATGATGGTGGTAGTTGGGGCAAAGACGACGGTGACAATAGAACATCGGTGCAGTTGAAAAAGAAGAAAAAAGCTTTTGGTATTGGAAATACTAGTAGTGGCAGCAAAAAGGAAACTGATCAAGGGAAGGCCAAAGGAAAAAATGGGAAGGGTTTTTTGTCAAAAGAAAGGAAGAAAAGCAAGTACCTGTCCCCTCCTTTTACTATTCCTGCCAGAGAGCAGAGGAAAGGAGAGAGGGAAACAGAATCCCCTAAAGTTTCTGGCAAAGATCAAGAATCAGAGCCACTGACCAGATCTTCTGATCAACTTCTCAAGTCCCCTGTACCTTTGAAGTTGAATGATGAGGCATTTCAGGAGAATGTTTCGAAGGAACCTGTCATAGACCAGGACCTTCCTGACAGCTCAAATTACCGAACACCAGAATATGATGAGAACAAGACTATTGAGACAATGAAAATCCAGGTTCCATCAGGGGAAATTTTGTCTGAAGTCTGTTATGCAGCTATTAATCCACAAACTCGAACGAATATCAATGCTCTTGAAAGAATTGTGGACTTTATTTTTATCTACAGAAGCTCGTTATTTCGCCTAGGATCCTACTACAAAATATACAAGAAGCATAAACCTAGCAAGAAGAGAAAGAAGCCAGAATCTGATATTGGGATTTTGAGGAAAGATCAAATACAATCTGATAAAAAATCATCTAATAATGATTCAGAGCCAAAGAATAGAAGAAAGAATGAGACAACTTCAACTTTGCCTAAAGAGAAGCAATCTGCTGCAGCTAAGACTTGCAAGAAGGGGACTGATAAAAAAGCTTCAGGTGCTTCCCTTTTCATCTCATTTGGGCCAGGATCCTCTCTGCCTTCAAAATTGGATCTTACCACACTGTATGGTAAGTTTGGAGCTCTGAATGAATCAGAAACGTCTATGCTCTCTAGTGATTGCGCTGCTCGTGTGTTCTTCCTGAAGGCCTCTGATGCTGAAAAGGCCTTGAGCCATTCACAGAACATGAACCCCTTTGGCTCTTCCGAAGCCTCTTTCAGACTTAAGTATCTTTCTTCTGGTTCCAAGTTTAAAGCTTCTTCAACAAAGAAGAAAGACAAGACTCCAGCCAAGCCATCTGCTTCATTGTCACCAGGTGGTGAAGCATCCAAATTGAACTACATAAAGCAGAAACTTCAGGGTCTGACCTCAATGTTAGAAGCATCGGATGCTAAATCACCTGATATCAAGACAAAATTAGAGAGTGAGATGAAACAGCTTTTGGAGGATGTGAACAAAATGGTTGAATCTTCTTCCTAAAAAACGCATGGAATACATACTAGCAATTATTTAGCTAGTAATCAGGGTAGGTTTATGATATGTCATTTCCATTTAGCGGACTGTCTTTATTTGAGGACCAATTTATTTGTCTCATTTCTGAGCCTAGCTTTAGTTAAGAGGTAAAATTACTCATATCGGTTTGTTGTGTAGGATATGTGACTTGTTGTATGCATAGGTTGTATAGACACCAACATCCTTTTTTAGATCTTCTGTCCTTTTGATAGTGGTGAACAAACAGCTTTTAAGGATCCAAGGTATAATGTTTTCATTTCTGTAATGTTGTGTGAAATACTTTAATTCTGGTGTAGCTGCGACTCTAAATGATGATGGAATAGGAATATAGATATGGTGAAACCTTTTCGTAGAAATAAAGTTTTCCCCCTATTGGTCATCCATCATGATTCTCTCGTGAAGCTTTTAATGTGTTTATGAATGGAATAAGAGATATGGAAGTAGTTTTGTAAAGTGGCATCAGGGGAGTTCAACGCCAGCAAAGTCCTGTGCTTTGAAAAATATATGTTGTGCTCAACTCTACTTGAAAATGCCATCTATTAGGTTGTGGTCCACAGTACATTATGGACTTCGTTGGCAAAAACTAGGAATTTTCGTGATCCTTGATGCTGGAAAGTCTAATGGTAGGGATACCAAGATTTGGAGGTGTGACCACATAAATTAATGCATGCAGCTATGAAGAGATGGTTTATTTAAATACGAGATCCCGTTGCCCACATAATTTTCTGATTGGTTGTTACAGACAATGAACTATGGAAGTGAAAAGATCTATTGATCTTGCAATCTAGTTCAGTTACAAGCATTTATATTTTTCACTTATATTTTTAAATGTTGATTAATGTGAGATGCCAAATGATTAATATAAATAAAATTAGTCTTTAGCTCATCTATCGTATGATTTTGTGACTAATTTGTCATAGTAGATAAATTCAGTGATTAATTATGTACTAATAGGATAGGATTTAGTGGAAGGAGTTTTAGTCTTTCACAGCATAGCAAAATCAAGGTCCACATACTTGTTAGGAGAGGTGTTTATATTTTGTATCCAATTGTGTTTTCAATAGGATAGGACTGTCTTTGAAGGAGAATATTTACTAAACACAAAAAGAAACCATATAATATGTGTGAAATTTTAAGAATCAAATTGACATGAGTTGTTACTTTCAAGGATGAAATTATATATTCAATTTTTTATGGTCCATGTTTGGAAAAGATTTCATTAAATTGAGTTGTTTTAAGTTAGTAATAAAAATGTTTTTAATGTAATTTAATATAAACTAGATAATTAACTTGTGCTTTACACAGCAGAAGAAAGAGAAAATAAAAGTAAAAAGGTGAAAATGGAGAGAACAGGCAGTGCACCATATAATGACAAGTGATATTGATTTGGACAGATTTTAATAGAGATATAGATTATAAATTATAATTTTAACTTATTAACTCAAAGTAATGATGATTATTTTAAAATACACTCAAACTGTAGTTAATTGTTGAAGAAAATCGGTTGTGGGAAACCCCTACACAATATGCATTAAAGATATGAGATCTTGGCCTAAAATTGAATAATGAAAAAGTTAAAGCAAGTTTATTCATATATTTTTATTAATCAAAATTAGTGAATTTCTTTCTTTTTTTGACAAAAAGTCAAATTTTGTGAATTACTTTTCGAGTTTCTAGATACCTCAAATTTTAAACAAACTTAGCCTTAGATTGTGAAGTCTTACTGCCACCTTTAGTGGTAATAGGTGTTTTCCTAGATATTGATATTGCTTTGGTTGTGCAGGATTTTCTTCAACTGTTTGAATGAAAATAATTAAAGATAAGCTTTCTTGAGATAGTTCAAATAATAAGGAATGAAAGAAAAAAAAATTGAAAAAACTTACTTCAGTTTTAATTATCTTTTCGACTTCTACTTGTTTTTTCCATTCACAATCTTCTTTTACTTATAAGAGGCATGGAAGCTCTTCCATATCTAAAATTTCAAATGTTAAGAGTAAAGAAAAACTATATAAAAAGTACTACTAGAAATTTTGGAGAAGTTACGTTTTTTGTAATTGAAGGTTTAGCCTTGGCATTTTTGACACCCAAGTTATGCTGCAAGCAATGAAATTAAGTTGAGGATTTAATAGAATTGTTGTCGATGTGAAATTTAACTAATTTTAGTATTAAGTAAATGAGGACAAAGTCAGTCTGATTGAATATGGAGTTGATAATTATTTAAGTTATAGCTTATGTTCCTAATCTTGGTGAGGACTAACACCTCACACATAAATGATTACTGATAGATTTGGAGTCCCGGTAAATTGAAGTCTCTAGATTTCATATTATATAGTTCAATTTTTTTATTTTTTTTCATTTGCACCATTCTCATTAATTTATATTTCAAATTTAGTCAATACAAACATGAGAACTAAAAAGAATTGGATTTATTTTTTATGGGCTTGATCAGATTTTTGAACCTCCGTGATGTGTTGTCACAATTTAAATGATATTTTTAGTGTAATTATAGTGCTAGTAACGATATTGTCAGTGTGATTATAGTGTTAGTGTTGTAGTATTCGTGTAGAAAAAATTACTTTGAATGAAATTTGTCTTTAATGGAAAGGTGTATTTGTAACACCTTGAAATTTCGATAACTAAAAATAGATGTTTAATGTATTTCTTGTATTATTTGATTATTTGATTAGTTTAGATTAGTTGAAGTATTTTGTAAATTATCCTTGTGCAAATGCTTAGTGTGGATGTTAGGTTATGTGAAATTTGTTTGATCTGTGTTGAAATGTGTGATTTATAGTTTGACACAAAACCTATTTTGGTATAACCACAATTTTGGACTCATTAACCGTTCGATCGCCTTCCAATTTTGACAGTAGGTTGAAAACCTATCTCTTTATGTTTTGACCGTTGGGATTTGCAAATTAACAACAGTTGATATCCCTATTAGCACGACCAAGACACTAAGCGCAATTTTAGATAGAGAGAAAATTGTGCTTAGCGAGACGAGCTCATTAAGCAAGGTGTGCAGTCTATAAATACGTCCATAAGTATCGAAAAACATGTTTTTCACCTTCCTTCTTCCCTAAAACCCTCACACAAGCCCTAACCCTTTTCCTCCACCACCCACAACCACCAGTGATCGTCACAAGCAGTCGTTGCTTGCCGCCGGACCATTGCATGGAGAGGAACACTTTAATCGGAGCGGAATCTCCAAAACTAAACTCAAGGATTCGTTAGAGAAAAGAGCCTCCAATCCTCATTTCATGGTTTCTTCAAGGTAACTATGATTTCCTTGTCTTCTCTTAGATAGTTTAAGCCTCTCTTAAACTATCTAATAGGGATATCAAATGTTTTTACACTTCTTTCGAAAGACCTTTGAAAATGAGACATTGTAAAAGTTTCCTTTTTATAATATTGATGTCATTTTGGTGACCGTCTTTGAACCCCAATCACATTAGCGTGATAGAAATTTTAAAATGACGTATCTTCATGTAGACTCCAAAAAATACAATTTTAGCCCCTTTTAAATTTGAGTGGGTATTTGACCCCAAATGTTAATGTTAACCTTGTCTTTGAATCTATACTGAATTATCTTCGATTTGGTATGTAGAGTTCTGTGTTTGGACCAAAGGACGTGAACCTGAGAGATCTCAGAACGACGTTGCAAGGAGCTAACAGAGATATAGATAGGTGATGGGAGTTTATTGGTTGCTTACAACTTTTGATACCATAGTTGGGGTCAGGGAATCTAATTATGGGGATGTATGTCTGCCCCTGTTGAGTGTTGTATTTCAAGAATAACTTCTTATTTGTTTTTAAGAACTAGTTAGTGAGCAAACCAACAAAAAATCTTCTTATTTGTTTTAAATCCAGTAGTGGCTTAGTAGAACAAAGAATACTAGGTTTTCATGCTTGGTGATAAGCTTAATTTGTAAGAGACATAAGTGGCAATGAACAATACTTGTAACTTGTTGAAGTCAGTGGAACTTGATGGGTTGTCAAGAGCGTAGCCTTGGTGGTTGAAACAAACTAGCAAAAATTCATGAGTCTTACATCTATATATGTTCTGTGCTAATTGACTTAGGGTTTGAATTTGATTTTGTTGCAAAAATAAACATTTTTGCAAAATCTATTATTATCGTTTGACTATTTCTGTTTGGGAAAATTTGTTTTCTGCTTTCAAAACTTCATCAGACCATATCTTTGTTTTTACAAAAAGATTTAGCAAAATTCTAAAATCACAATTCAAGTCCCCTTCTTGTAATATTTGCTATTATAGATAATATTTCCTATTGTGGAATTTTTATTCCCTTACCTAGTATTGTTGAACTCAAAACTTGCCATTTGTTAATTCAAGTGATTGGTTTTTATATAATAAATTTGTTAAACCTTTGTTTACACATGGATGCTTTTTTGCTCCTTCTCTAATAAACTAATACCATAAGGAGGGATGCATTTTTGCTTTGGGGGAGATGATATCTTTGGCATTTACTCCCTAAATTTGTATTTCATTGTCATTTTAGTTCCTAAAATTAAGGAAAACTTGAATAACTTCCTAAGTTTCATTAAGGTTTCATTTAAATGCCTAAACTTATGTTATTATTATCACTTTAGTCTTTGAACTAGGGACCAAAATGAGAAAAAGAGGTTAATTTTAAGCATATAATTGAAACCTTAACAAAATTCAAGGAATTATTTTAGTTTTTCAAATCTTAGGGACTAAAATGACAACAAAACATAAATTTAGGGACTAATTTAGTCATTTATTGGAAAAAAAGTAAAAAAAAAAAAACTAAAAGGGAGTATATAACTCAAAATGGATGGGGGCATATTTACAACTGTCTTTCAAAATATTGCTTGCCTATTGTCCAAAATTTTCAATTAAATTTTTTAAGGCAGGGTATTCTGGGCCATTTATTATTAGTAGTAGTAGGCTAAAGTTATAAAAAATATGATAAAAAATACAATTATGTTCAAACAATTAAATTACTCTAATTATCTAAAGAAACCGATTAAAAAAACTAAAATTTAGTTAATTCTTTTCAAAATATTTTTTCTTCTTACCATTTACTTAAAATCATTAATATAAATAAATTAAGGCTAAAATATTTTTTTGTCCCTATAAATATTGAAAAGTTCAAAATTTGTCCCTGCAAAATTTTCGGTATGTTTTTCGTCCTCATAAAATTGAAATGTGTTGTTTTTTTGACTCGGAGCCAAGCTTGGACAAATCCAAGCCTACGTGACATTTTTTAAAACTTAAATTATATCCTAAAATATGCTTTTCATCATTATAAATATCAAAATTTTCAGAATCCGTCCATGCAAAATTAAGTCTTTTTTTTCATCTTCGGAAAATTAAAATTTATTACTTTTTTTCTCGAACGTAGGTTTAGGTATTTGAATCTACGTATCACTCTTTCATTGGATCCATTGATGGCTATGGAGTCGGCGATTTCTGCGGGTTAAAAACTGCCACAAAATGCAGGAAAAAAAACCACAAATTTGTAAATCCCTCTTTCCTAACCTCCTTTTTCCCTAACTTTCTTCATCTTCTTCGAATTTTAATAAGCAATTTTTATTTTCTTTTTTAAATCTTCTGTTCAACTACAACGGCTAGCACCATCTACGTCTGAACCATAAAGTAATAGATTTCAATTTTTCGAGGACGAAAAAAAGACTCAAAGTTTTGTAGGGATGAATTCTGAATATTTCAATATTTATAGAGATGAAAAACATATTTTAGCCTATAATTTAAGTTTTAAAAATGCCACATAGGTTCAGATTCGTCCAAGCCTAACTCCGGGTAAAAAAAAAACACATTTCAATTTTACGAGCATGAAAAACATACTGAAAATTTTTCAGGGACAAATTCTAAACTTTTCGATATTCATAGGGACGAAAAACATATTTTAGCTATAAATCAAACAGTAAATACTATAACGACCCGCCGCGTCACTATGATATCACTACTCTAAACGCGTAATTTCAATTTTAAATGAAAACTCCATTAATTTGATTATGAAAATGAGGACAAATTTTTGCGATAATACACTCACCAAACAACGTACAAATACGTAAATAAATTAATATATATATATATATATATATATATATATATTAAACCATTATATATCATTCACATGTCAGAACATAATTTAGTTTTTACATGTATCTAAGCTTGGGATTTACATGGCCAGCCAAAAAAAATTAAGGAACCAATTAAGAAAGAGTTAATAACAAAACACGACTCCCTCCCAAAATAAATTTCAACTTATCACGTCGGCTTGGCGGCTCCAACAAAAGGATCTCCCTCCAACATCACCTACTCTTGCTCATCTGCTCCCACGAATGAAGGTTCGGGATCATCACAGGTACCAACCACACAATAAAAAATTGCAAGGAAGAGTTTATTATACAAGATCAACAAACACCAGATGACAATGATTAGCGAGAAAACAATAACAATAACCACAATCATTCTCAATAATCCATCACTTCAACGTACACTTAACAAACTAGTCATCAACTTTTTCCACAATTCAAATCAATTATGCTTAGAATGTTGCATGCACCTGACTCAACTTTCAAATGCAATGTGGTACCATTCGTTAGGAAATAACCTAAGTGTGCCCACATGACACTTTCACTTAGGAAAACAATGCAGTAATTGGTCGAGGTCACCTTGTAGTGCACAGGCAACTCCCCCCCCCCCCCCCCCCCCCCCCCCCCCCCCCCCCCCCCCCCCCCCCCCCCCCCCCCCCCCCCCCCCCCCCCCCCCCCCCCCCCCCCCCCCCCCCGCCCATGGTGATCAGCCTAAGTCTCAAGGGAGTTCCATACCGAGTGATATGCCCCAAAGTACCCGCATTTTTCCTCATGAAAAAACCATAGGTACTTTCTACCATCGTTTATACTATTTCCATGCAATTATGAATTATGAAACATAGGCACCAACAATGCACTAACTGTGGATAGTTAAAAATTTTAAGCAATCCCTTTTCCTCCCTAGGGATGCTTAAAATTCTTAAACCAATCTCCTTCCCTCTCTAGGGATATCCAACATGGTCACTGCACCCCCATGTACATACACAACATACATCCATCACAATGATATCATCATCAACAACATCATTTCATCCCAATGTCATCATCATCATCAATATTAATATCGTCTCAATCTCAATATCATCATCAACATCATCTCATCTCAATATCATCAACATCACAAGTAACATATTCCACATATATACATATAACACATGATTGTGATTCACATTCCCCAGGTCTTTAGACAACACAAATCTCATACATTCACAATCCATAATAACATGAGACTGATATTTTAGGAAAATTCTAAATTAAAAAGGAGAACTATGGTATACAAAACAAACTTTTATGCCCATTTAAAATTTATTAAAGAATTAAATAGAAGAACAAATATAAAATTTTGGACAGAGTCTCCTCTGTAATTAAGATTTTTCCTAAAAAATCTAATCATTACAATAACAACATCATTCACAATTTCATTCATCAATAACAAATATATCACATCCCATTAGTTTAAAACACAGTTTTTCTTGAAATACAACACTCAATAGGGACAGACATACATCCCCATAATTGGATTCCCTAGTATTCTTTGTTCTACTAAACCACTACTGGATTTAAAACAAATAAGAAGATTTTTTGTTGGTTTGCTCACCAACTAGTTCTTAATCGTCCGACAACAAATTTACAACTTAAACACTTAGTCTTTTCTCTTAGGATCATCAAAGAGTTTTGAGAGCTTTACCACTTTACAAATATACAGGAAGAGCTTGAGAAGAGGGACAAGAGATATCAAAATCTTTGTGCGTAGGTTCGTAATATCGACTCTTCAAACCTTATTGTTTTTATAGGCCTTCTTCAACAAATGTCTCTGTTGTCTCAAAATGGTAGGATTTCTTCACTGAAGTTTGCATTTGAAAAAATGTCTGTTAGGGCATTTAATGCAAGGGCATTTAATTCTTGCATTGAATGCACGTCCTCTCCATGTATAAAGCCACTCTCTTTAGTTTTCTTGAAGTGTTAAGTCAAAAGACATTTATGTCTTAAGACAAATCAAGACCCTTAATTATTTTGATTATAAGCAAATAAATACAAAGATTTTCATGCTTTACGTCTGAAGTTCCAGACAGAAGTAGATGCATCTCATGATTCGATATAGAATTAAAAGATGCATTTAAGACTTCTTTTAATGTTCTGTGTCTGATGTTCATTTTGCAGGAACTATCTTATAAGACATTCTCCTAGGATGTATTGAATTCTATGAAGAATAAATAAATCTAAGCTTTTTGAAGTTACCAAACAACATCCAAAGATGAGCTCTATTGCCACAGACCTACTATGACGCAAAAGAAGTGGTTTCCTGCTAAAGTGGTCTACACAAAAGCTAAAGATAGTGGTTTTCCAACATGAAAGGGATGTGCATTTTGTTAGTATGTAGGTGTCCTAGAGACAATCTGTTTCATCAGATGAACACCTCTTGCTATTTAGTATTTCATGGTTAATAAATTTGAGCAAACTTTATCTTTATCATATTTATGTCTCGCCTATATTTTATAGTAATATGTGTTTAAAGATAAAGGTACTAGGAATAGAACATGTGTTCTCTCAAGGATCAATGATAGGGATCATGATCGTGAGGACTCGAGGACACTAAATGTCTATTACCTGAAATGAGTTCCTAGTCTTGAATCACCAAGAAAATATAATAACCCAGGTTTCTAAAAAAAAAAAAATATCATGCTAACAGCATGGTAGCAACGCCGTTAGCGTGGGAGCGGCGCTAGTACCGTGGGAAGTGGCGCCGTTAGCGTGAGAATGCACTAGAAGACTTTTGTTTCAAATAATTGGCGCGATTAGCGTCAGGAGCGGCGTCGTTAGCGTCAGGACTCGACCATGTGGCGCGATTAGCACCAGTTATGGCGTGGTTAGCGCCAGAATGGCCCTGGAGACCCCCTGATTTGAATATCTAGCTCGATTAGCGCCAGATATGATGCGATTAGCGCCAAAATGCTCCAGGAAGCCCTTTCTTTCGAATTAGTGGCGCGATTAGCATGGGGTGTGGCGCTATTAGCGTGGGAACGTGAATTGGGTGTTGATTCAAGTGAAGCCAAGTACAAATGAACAGAAGATCAAGCTTCAAGGTTTTGGACTTTCAAACATGCTCAAAGGAAATGCTCAAAGGAAAACTTGAAGAATCAATTTGATCAATTGTAAAAGGAAGTATATGATCTGATAATCCAAGTGTGCACATCATGCATCATTCATTCATTTAGGATCATTGGATTAATTGATTAAGTAAAAGCAATTAATTAGAAAGGCACGTAGGAAGTAAAGTTTTTGGAAAAATAAAGTTACATAATTAATAATCGATTACAAGAATAGTAACATCGATTATTTTGTTCTTCATGCCCTTTAGAAAACAAATCATGATCATTGTAATCGATTACATATCGGTTTAATCGATTACTAAGGCTTTTTATGTAAAATGGAACTCTCTGTCTTAATCGATTACATAGAGTTGGTAATCGATTACAAGCCTATGCATATAGACTTAGAAAAATCACATCTCACTGTCTTAATCGATTACATATCGTATTAATCGATTACTAAGCTCATTTAGGAAAACATGTCTGACTGGTTTAATCGATTACTTCACGGAATAATCGATTATATTGTTCATAGCCTAAACCCAGAAACTATAAGGAGCATTTTATTCGATTACAGTCTTGATTTAATCGATTACAAATGGTAAATAATCGATTACATGAGCATGTTTAATCGATTATTTTCAGTTAGAAATCTGTTATAAATAGAACCCACTTCTCTGAAGTTTGTAACTTTTGATAATTCGTATTCTGGGCTTTCACAAACATTCTGAGCTTTCATTAGTGAGTTTCTCTGAGTTCTAAACACACTTAGCTTCACAAAATTTCATATGGGTTTTTGATTCAAGAAGGTGAAGCCTCATTCATTCAAAGCTTAAGGAAAGGACTGCATATGTAATTGTAATTTGTCTTTCAACCTGAGAATCATTCATTCTTGGATTATCAGATGATAGCTTTCCTTATTCTTTGATGGTGTAATTTGTTCTTTGAATTTTTTGTAAGGATTAGTCTATTGTAATTGAGTTTCTTGCAAGTGTGAGATAGTGTTTCTCTAAAAGATAGCTGAGTAGTGTTCTCAGTGTGGGTTTTGGTCTCTAAGGATCTAATAGGGTTTTGGATCTCTGAACTTCATCTAGGGTTGATGAAGGAGGTGAACCAGTATAAAAATCTGTGACTAATCTTTCTTCTCACCTATTCATCTTGTAATTGCTTTGTTTGTGAATCAATTTCATTGCATAGAAAGTTATACTCTGTTTTCTATTCTTCTTGGAAAAGGAATTTGATTGAATATCGATTCTTGGTTTTGAAACAATTTTGAAAGTGATAAAGATCCTGTGGTAATACTCTGATTTTAAATTTTAATTGGACAAGGTTCAACCAATTCACCGCCCCTCTTGGTTGTGTTGAAGTATTCTTATCATTTTCATTGGGGCCTATAAAAGGCCATTTTCACGATTTTTTTGGGGGAAAAACTTTTCCTCCTTCTTCCTCTGACCCTGAACAGCCATTGATGACCAGAGAAGCTTCATATCTTCTCCATACTTCATCTAAACACTTCCTACTCAACTAGAGAGTTGATTAGAATCCCTTTATGAGCTAGATTTCAGCTTCAATCCTTAGAAAAAACCTTAAAACGTAGAAATCATGTTCTCCAGGGAACTTTGTAAAATTGAGTTTTTGAAGAGAAAGAAGGTGATTCAAGGACGTTAGAGCTTAGAGAAGTGATCCTCCAGCCTTCCTCGATAGTTTAGAGGTAAGAAACTCAAGTTTTATCGATTGATTTGTGAAATGTTTCTTCGGATGAATAGTAACCAAGTTGTGTTAGGGCTGAATTAGGCTTGGATTTTTTAGAAAAGTATGATCAGGGAGTTGTTCTGATGAATACTAAGCTTTGAATCATGACTTCTCATGAAGTTTGGTTTTGACCCTGAGATATGTATGAGTAGGAAGAATGTTGATGAAATGAAAGGTGTTATGATAGATATGAGCCTAAGTGCCTTTACAAAAATTGTTAAGAAGGCTAAATAACGGTGAAAACATGTTGGATTGATAGTTTTGAACCACTTGTTTATCCTTGATATATAGTGTGGTTAGAGTATTGAATTGAGCTTATGCAGAGTCTAAGGGGACTCTAAGGTCTTGGTTGGACCAAGGTAGATCCTGTTGAGGATTTGTGAATCGCCTATAAGGTGGTTAGCTCTGATAACCCTAAGATAGAGAACAGAGAGGTTTTAATGGAAAGGAATAGCGTTTCCTTTCATTCTAACGGTTGAGGACCGTTATTGATTGATTGTTTGTATGCCTTGTGTAGGGCGTGATAGTGACATTGCTGGTGGTTATGATCGCGAAGCCGGGAGAGCCGGTATAGCGCTGAGAGCATGTAAGCTCTTTGTTCTTAGGAGTGTTTCCCACTGTTGTGTTCCACCATACTCCGAGGGAGTTATGGTTATTGTATATCTAGATGCATGTATATTGAAATTGTGTTACTAGTTATGGAAACATGTATATGATGAGCTGAACACTATGATAGTGTTGTTATGTGCTTGATTAGATTCTCTAGCCAGTAGAATTGAATTTAATAGTCTATATATATAAGTCCTGATGTGGGATGTGCCCATATGAATGGATGAAGCCTCCACAGGCATTGATTTATATATATATATATATATATATATATATATATGCTATGTACATGTGGTAATGTGATTGATAGCCGTGATGGCTAGTTTGTAATGCCAATTTTGATATTATGTGCATGGAAGTGAACCAGGGGGGGGAAAGACCTCTAAGGACCCTGAGTTTACTGAGATTGTTATCTCACCCCTGTTGGGGATTATGTTTTGCAGGTGATGCTCAGGGAGTGGCTGATAGATCTCAGGGCAAGAGGCCCGAGCAGGGATAGATTTTATGAGAACCTTAGGCATAGTGATGAAAGAACATGTTGGCTCTATTTTTGATTTTTATTCCTATGTTTTGTACCTAAGAGAAACATGTACAGTTTTGAGAGATATACTTTGTATATTATGAGATTCACCATATATGATGTACTGTGGGTGTTGTTAATGACGTATGATGATGTCATTTTGTTTACCACTTCCATTTTAATTATCTATGATAATTGCTGCGCTTAACCACCATAAGATAATGTTAATGAACCGGATGCATACGGGTTGTTACAGAAAAGGCATTGGTGATCTAAAAAAGGACTAGTATGACATCTTCTACTTGTATAGAGATACAAGGTAGGGACCTCATGGAATGAAAGCATGGTGTTGCCTTAGCTGATGTCGTAGTTGGATTTGTTGGAGAACAAATAGCGTCAAACTGACCCGCCGACAGACTCCACAAGGATTCTTTAAAGTATCATTGGATTTGTAAAGTCTCTCATCATTTGTAGTGCAAATCATCCTAGACTTGAGAATTTCATCGAGCACTATGTCTTAGGGTTATACTTTGACTGCACAACTCTATCCGCCTGAAAATGGGGAGAATAATGTACTCTTGGGTATTACTTGAATACATGAGTGAAAAGGGACATGCTGAAAGGACTCAGTCCCTACAAGGGATTAGTCGTTCACAAGACCGGTAGGGCTTGGATGACTTCTTGTTGACTTGAGAATCTATGCATAGTAAGAGATCATGAGGAGTCATGATTAGTCTTAGAGTCAAGAGAAGAAGATTCTTAGTTTTGTGAAAAGCTATATTTAGTCAACTAAGAGAGATGATACTCTATCCTTGCTCTCGACTAAATGTGAACAACGATATGAGGGATGGTGCCAACACAATATCCAAATCAGAAAGGTAGATAACTTAATCAACTCAATTAGTTATGGGGTTGCAAAGCATTGCTAGTGTCTTATGTGGTCATTAAATATATTGGGCCTGTTAAAGAAGTTTAATTGGTCCAAGTTCATTTATGTTAGTGACTAATTGGGCCAAATGGGTCACACACAAAAGGTTGCTCTTGATTGCTTATAACTAGCAAGTTTGGACCAATAATAGTTATTGGGCTTTTTCAAGACTAGAGGTGTTATTGTGTTGGAGTTGGACTCCAAGTCCAATTAAAGCATGCATCCCATTTGGACTATTAGTGAGAAATTAGTTTCTACACTAATAGGCCCAAATGTGTTAAAAGGCCAAATAAGGTCTTGGGCCATGAGTCCTAGTAAGTTAAGAAGTTGGCTTGACCAAAATGAGTTTTGGGCAAATTGAAAACTTGAATTTGAATTTTGAATTTTAAATTTTAAATTTTGAATTTTGATTTTGAATTCTAATTCAAATTTAAATTATGAACTAGGACAAAGATTGATTTGAATTTGAATTTAAATTTTAAGTTTGAATTTTGAATTCAAGAGGTTAGGTTGTAAGGATAATTTTTAATTATCCAAAACTATATCCAATAAAGATTGGATAATGTTTCTTCCAACAACTTTTTTATTTGAATTACTAATTTAAATAAAATAGATAAAGCTGAAAAATAGAATGAACACTTATGCAAATAATCAAGAGGGGGGGTGAATTGGTTTTACCTCAGAGTTTTTAAAATTTAAAACAAATTTTATAAACAGCAGAAGACTTAGAAAGAAGAATCGTATCTTAACCAATTAGAATATCAAACTTTTAAGATAAACTTTTATCTCAATCAACCCACTCTTGAGCTTCACCCAATCTTGTGATGTAAATAAAAATAATACTTCAAGAACAATATGAATGTGAACAGAAAATTACAATTACACACAAGATTATACTGGTTCACCTCTCAACCCCGGAGACTACATCCAATTTTACTTCTAATCAACCTTGATTAGAGTTTCCACTATAACAAAATGAATATCTTTACAAGCAAACACAGATCTCTTTTACCCACCCTAGGTAAAATTCAAAATCTAAACCTATAGACTTCTCAAAAGATCTAAGAACCAGAGATCCCCTCTCTGTTCTTCCCACTAGATACCTATCTAGCAAAGCTTTAAAGATACAAATTGTTATATCAACAACAAACCAACAAAACAAACAATTTTTATACAAAACAACAAAGAAATTGATTAAAGAAAGATATCACCTGAACATTCTCAGTGAAATGAATGAGTTTAAATGATCAAACCAGACTGAGAATGAATGCCATGATCTTTCTTGATGATTTCTTTTTGACAAATGAGGCTTTAACAACAACTAATCATGAAAAGATGACTCAACACATGAGATTCTTCATGATTCTTGAAACCAAATCAATGAATGTTTCTAAAGAGCCTTGGTGCTTTTGAAATCTCCTGAGAGTGTGTTTACAAGGCTTACTCCGAAAAAGTAAAAGTCTCTTCTCACTTAATGAGTTGCACCTATTTATAAAAACAGAATTAACTGATTGTAATCGATTATTCCGTAAGGGTAATCGATTATTTTAACAACTTTAATCGATTAAAGTTCCAAAATAATCGATTAAAGTGTTCATGTGAAATCTGGAAAAATTCTTAAGAACAAATAATCGATTAACTCATGTCGTAATCGATTATCACAGAGAATCTGGATTTTGTGAAGCACTGAAGTAATCGATTAATACTCAAATAATCGATTAACACAGGGAGTGTGAAAAATGTATCAATTCTCATTTAATCGATTACAATACTCTGGTAATCGATTAAACCAGATAAAATTTCTTCTGAAAATTATGCAGATGGATATATAATCGATTAATCTGTCACGTAATCAATTATCACAGAATGACTTAACAAAGTCAGCTGAATATAATCGATTAAAGTGTTCATATCTTTAAATGCAGTTCTGTAACCAAGCAATTAATCGATTAAGTGTAACTAGTAATCGATTAAAGCAGTGAAAAACACTTTTTATGAAAACTTTAAAGCTTTAATGTCATTCCAAATGATTCATGGAATGTGTGTTACCTAATCATGAATTAATGAGCTAATGTATGCATGACTTATTCAGTTTATGTGAGGAATGAGGGATTATATCTTTCTTGAACCAACCTTTTAAACAAAGTACATATGCCATCAATTTGAGTGGGCATGTAAAATCAAAACTTAAGATAATCTTGACTTGATTCTTCATGATCTTCCTCAACCTCTGCATCATATCTAACAATCTCCCCCTTTTTGATTTGAGCATGCCAAATACTCAATTGATGCTTTTTAGGAAGAAATTGTTAATCATGAAAACTTTCTTAGCATTTGCACGGATCGAGTGTTATATCGAAGCAAGTAAAGTACATACACTGATACAAGCATTTCTAATTTTACTCATGCTCCCCCTGACTTTAAAATTTATTCAGTTGATTGGTCACTGTTTTCCATTATTATTTCTTTATCAATTCTTATACTCATCATCAATTCTTATACTCCCCTTATTTGGCATATCAAGTTAAAAACATAGAGTAGAATTGAAACAAGGAAACTGATTTCATTAACCATAATCATTGGAGGGTACATAGTAGTAAATGAAAATTAATCATAAACATAACAAACCAAAATAGAAAATGACAGACTTAAACAAAGTAAACTAAAACATAGTAAAATCAAAACATAGTAAGACTTAAGCATCCCTAGACTCATCTCTAAAGATTTTATACACCTCGGGATAATTGATTATATGAACCTTAAAAGGCTTTTAGAGTAAATTTTAGTCTTATGTAATCGGTTACAGAAGCGAAATAATCGATTATTCTCCTTCAAAATTATTTCTAAGAAACCAAAGTTCACTGGAATAATCGATTATGCCTTGAATTAATCGATTACATAAGCTTAAAAATCTTTTCAGAAATGAAATCTCACTGGAATAATCGAATACCACACTTTGTAATCGATTACACACCATCTTCTTAAAATGAATTTCATTGAAATAATCGATTACCACATATTGTAATCGATTAACATTCATCTGTCTGAAATAAATCTCTTTGATTTAATCGATTACACACCATTTTAATCGATTAAAGCCTCTTGCAAAACAAATTTTGCTTACAAATTAATCGATTATAGAAGTTCTTAATCGATTATTCATGGAGTTACTGCAAATCCTGACAGAATTTTATGAAAATTGTAACTGTCCAACTGCCACCAAATTCAAAATTTGAAATTTTTGAGCCTTTATGGTAGTGGGTTAATTTGAATTGACAGTTATGCTTTCAAATTTAAAATTTTGGAGCCCAAAAAATTCTATAAATACAACTTTATGGTGAAAGGAAAAATCACACCATTCTCTTCTACATCTGTTTATCACCATGTCCACATCCAAAAGAGTTAAAAACTCTAAAAGAAAAGCTGTTGAAACCTCTAACCCTGTAGTTACTAGGTTAGATAATTGGTTTCCCACTGAACGTGATAAGATCTTCAGTTTAATGCTACAAAGTTAATATGCCCTCCTAAACACCTTGACCTTAACTGGTTCACTAGAGAAGGCTTTCATTTCCCTGCCTTACTTGAAGCATAGGGTTTGAAGAACTTGGTTGAGATGAAGGGTACTTTTTATCCTGAACTTGTAAAGGTGTTTTACACCTATGCCAAGGCTTCAATGGATGGGACTATCTTGTCTCAAGTCAATTGGGTAGCCATGGAAATAACCCCTAAAGTTTGGCAAGAAGTGGCTGACATTGTTGGATATAGGGGGAGCATTATGAAGAATAGAAGAATTTGATTCAAGCTTTGGTTTTGAGCTTTCAACATGCTTGGATGCTTTGAAGATTAAAATTGATTCAAGTGTAAGAGAAAGTTTAATCTGGTGATCCATATTATGCACTCATTCATTCATTCATTTACTTAAATGTTTTTGAAAGAAAATAACAAAGATTTTCTAATTTGGTTAAATTTTCAATTCAAGTGAAAGGTTTTGGAAAAATGTTAAGTTTCACTGGATTAATCGATTACTTAAGGTAATAATCGATTAATATGTTCTTTATTAAATCTGGAAAATATTTTATGAACATTGTAATCGATTACCTATCGGGAAATCGATTATTTGATATTTGTTTGGAATAAAATTGCTTTGTTAATGAACTTAATCAATTACTTAAAGGATCGTAATCGATTACATAGTATGTCATGTTTTTAAGCCTTGCTGTGATAGTCGATTACCACAAATTGTAATCGATTACACACTCAATTTGGAAATATACGTTTTCTACTTTAATCAATTACAAAATAATTTAATCGATTACATAGTGTAATTTGTAACTTTTAGAACTTCTGTTTTAATCGATTACAACTCGGGATGATTGATTATCTTGCTCGTTGCAAATCCCAGAATTATTTTTTGAATGGATTAATCGATTATAGAGTTATTATAATCGATTACATAAGATAAATAATCGATTACAGTTAGTTACAAATTCTGTTATAAATAGGAATGGAGGCTGAGCTTATTTTACAACTTGTTAATTCGTATTTTTGAATATACACAAGCCTCTCAAGCTATTCCTAAGTGATTTTCTAAGTGTTTTTACTTCTTGCTTCATTCAAAACATCAATAGGTCTTTGAATGATTCTTGAGCAAGATTGTTTTTAAGATTAAGGAGAAGTATGTTCTGAGTTTGATTTCTTCTCAACCTAATTTGGTAATTCATATGCATTCATTCATTGGATCATTAAGTTATCTCTCTCCTTAATTGTTGTGTGTAAATTTCGTTCTGAATTTCTGTGTAAGATTACTATTGTAAAGTGGGTTCTTGCTTGTATCTAGAGAAGGGTTCTCTAGTGTAAAGAAGATAGTAGTGTTCTCTGGTTCTTTGTCTCTTAGAATCTAATAGTGTTTTAGATTTTTTATCTTTATCTAGGGTTGATAAAGGGGAGTTGTTGTAACTGCATGTAAGAACTGGAAGTTTTATAATAGTGGAACTCTAACCTAGTGTTGGTTGGAAGAAACTAGATGTAGCTTCATGTTTTGAAGTGAACCAGTATAAATTGCTTGTGTCTTTGTTTCTATATCTCAATTCTCATTTTATTCATTGATCTTTAATTCTTTGATTCATATTCATTGTTCAACAAGTTCAGTTTTTGATCTATTGAATTCTTGGGCTGAGACATTTGATTGAGTAAATTGATTTCTTGGTTTTGAAAGTGATAAAGATCCTGAAACTCTGATTTTAATTTGATTTTAAAATACCAAGGTTAAACCAATTCATCCCCTCTTGGTTTTTGTGAAGTATTCCTATTATTTTCAGGCATTTCCTTTGATGGGGTAAGGAAGTTTGAGGAAGAAGCTGGGGGTTACAATAGGGTGGATACCTACAGAGGTATGCTTCTTGACCCTCACATGAGGCTAAAGCTAAGGCTTAGCACTGGCCCTATGACCCATGAAGATAGACTTCTTCATTACGTCATCACCTATATCTTAACTCCTAGGTCCACTAACCATGCCCAAGCCACAGATAATGACATACAGCTTGTGTATGGAATCAAAAACTCTATTAAGATGAATTGGATTCTCATCCTAGAGGAGACCATGCTTAAATCTAAAAGACTAGTGAATTATCCATTTCCTTATGTTGTTTTGGTGTCCAGATTCATTGACTATTTTAAAATAGATGTATCCAATGAGGTTGTTGACAACACAAACTCAAGTAACAGCCTCATCAAAGAGAAACACCTCAACAAGCTTGGGATGGTCAAGACCCCCTATGGATGGCAAATGGTTGGTCAACAAGTTCCTCCTGCTGGAGATCATGATGAAGCTACTGAAGGAGAAGAAGAAGAAGAACCTGAAGACACTGCTCCATCATCCTACAACCCTTTTGAATCTCTCATGATTCAGAAAATGGATGCACTGCTATCTCTGTGTAAGGATTTTTATTTTCGGCGCGCGGGGATTCAGGTCAGAAAACCCTGCTAAGGGTGCGGCACCGGTGGCGCCAGGATTGGCGCTGATGGCGCCATATGTAATAGCTCGAATTCGTAAGCATATGTTTAAGCTTAGTTAAGCATGAATCTAAGTCTTTTGGGTTTAGGAATGTAACCAAGCTTGAGAATCCTTTGGA
>PYAF01002270.1:40183-52819 GCA_007407185.1 Glycine tomentella
TGGTTTTATTTTGGTGTATGGTTCTGTATACCCTCAGGGAGGGCTGATATTCTTTTGGAAGCACCACGACATGTGTGGTGTGGACTTTGATGCATATGTCTGTACAGAACTTGTATGATATGTATATATAACTTTCCCTGAGTATATATGATGTATTTGGTCACTCTGCCTATAAAACTTGTTATCTGTCTGTATTATGTTTGATTTGATAAACTGGATCGGCAGGGGCTTGATTTTATGGTTCTGTTATGTGTTTCCATACTTAATGTATCAAGAAAACGATCCTATGTTTCCGCTGAATTGATTAAATTGATATTTTTATACGCTAATCTGATATTATTAATGATAACACGTCGGAGGCCTACGAGGTGTTACACTCTGCATCATGAACACAGGGTTAAGACAAATTCATCTCTAGAGGAGATGAATCTAGATTAGAAAACATAGAGGCTAGGCTTGTACTTGAAAATTCTGAAATCTTTTAAATTTTCCACATTTTCTTTCTATTTGTTATGTTCTGTTTCACATGTTTTCATTTCTACTTTATCAATCATTGTAATGCATTTTTCATTTAATGAATATTTTGGTTCTCACCTCTTATTGTTCTCTCTAAGTATTTGTTTTGTCTTTGATAAGCCAAATAGGGGGAGAAATAATTGTTATTGGGTAATAATGAAAGGGGGAGTAACTAAGAGAAATGTATTATGATTGACTGAAATAACTCTGACTACCCAAGTGAGGGGGAGTACTTATGAGGAATGTAAATAACTCTGACTACCCAAGAGAGGGGGAGTACTTATGAGGAATGTAAATAACTCTGACTACCCAAGTGAGGGGAGTACTTATGAGGAATGTATTATGCTTATGCTTGCTCTTGCAAAAAGCTGACTTTGATTTCAGGATATCAAGTTTACTTTCCTATCCTTCATCCCTCAAATGCAATCAAAAGATAGACAATTGAACAATTAAGATTTGGCATGCTCAAAGCCAAAAAGAGGGAGATTGTTGGATTTTAAGGAAGCTACAAGAAGAATTGAAGCAAGGATAGCTTGGAGTTTTAGCTTTTTACATGCCCAATCATTGATGGCATTTGTAATTGTCTAAGTCGCTCAAGTTATTTCCTTATGATCCTTCATGCATTTGCATTATCATTTTCATACATGCATATCTTTGATTATAAAACTAAAATGGTTAAATGGTTTTTTTTTTTTCAAAATTCAAGTTCTCATGGTTGAAGTTTTTGAAATATGAAAAACTCACTATTTTAATCGATTACCTGCTTATGTAATCGATTACATGTTTTTGTTTTAAATATGGAAAAGCCATGAAGAACAGATTAATCGATTACCATTTGTCGTAATCGATTACATAGTGTTAAATAAAAACCATGCATTGCTGCTTTAATCCATTACCATTTATTGTAATCGATTACATAGGCTTTATCTGGAAAACATGTTGTGTTGCTTTAATCGATTACCATAACTCGTAATCGATTACATAAGTATTTTGAACATTCATGTCTTGTTGCTTTAATCGATTACGTGACGATATAATCGATTATTATGTTCATAAATATTTTTCCAAAAAGCTTAAGAACAATTTAATCGATTAAATGGTGTATTAATCGATTACACTAACGATTTAATCGATTATAGTTTGTTAAATCAGTTTTTCTATAAATAGCTTGTGGGTCTATTGATTTTAAAAATATACCAGAAATCATTTCTACGAAATACCCATTACTCACAAAGCTTTAGATTCTCTTAAAGAACTCATTTTGAGTGAAAAACATCTTCATCCAAACACAAAAGTCCCTATTGATTGATTGGTGATGAAGATCTAAGCAAGATTTACAAACAAAGATTTTCAAGAAAGTATTTTTCTACTTTTATGCATTCAATCTCTGCTTGATTGTCTATGTTCATCTCATTTCTTGAACCTTAGACTGTGTTAGTTCTATTGTTTGTTTAAGATTTTAAGTTGATTTCTTAAAACAAATAGTTTCTTTAAAGCTGATTCTGGAGAAGGGTTCTCTAGAGGGTAGAACTGAGTAGTGTTCTCAGATTCTAGATCTTAGAAATATTTTGTTTTAAAAAGATTTTGTTTGGAAGAAAGATTTTGTTTTAAAAATATTTTAACTGATACGATCGTTCTTACAAATTCCACAAATTGTTTTTAAGGAAACTTTTAAAATTTCTGATATAAACCAATTCATCCCCCTCTTGGTTTATTTGATTAGCGTTCATTGTATTTTCATTTGTGTATTATAGTTCTTATATTCTCTTTATGCTTTAAATTGAACTAGGATTTGAATTTGATTTTATTTGAAAACACGACCTGTTTGCAAAATCTATTTCTATTGTCTGATTTGTTGTTGCAGATTTTTTTAATCTATTTTTCAAAGTTATTTCAGACTATAACTTTGTGTTTGTGAAAATGTTTTTGAAATTTCTTAAAATCACAATTCAATTCCATTCTTGTGATATTTGCTTTTATAGTTTGGTATCAGAGCTCTGCCCCTAAGGGTTGAGCACTTGACAATGTCTAGAGGAAAAAATCCTGCTGACAGATAACTACAACAATGATCAATTCATTGTTGAGGGAGCATCCCTCACAAGGCTGTCAGACTTCATAGGAGAGGACTATCCTTATTGGAAGGACAAAATGAATATTTACATTAAGTCCACTCAGTACAAACTATGGTTGATTATTACCAATGGAGGCATAACCATTCCCATACCAGAAGTAGAATGGACAGATGTTGACCTTGCTATAATGGAGCTAAATACAAAAGCTCGTTATACTCTGACATACGCTTTGTCCAAAAATGAGTATAACAAAGTCTGTAGACTGAGAACAACCAAAGAGATCTAGGACTCATTGGACATCAACTATGAAGGAATATAAGATGTTCCACTGAGAAAGGTTGCAACTTTGACGAGTTATTATGAGAGTTTTTCCATGAAAGAAGGAGAATCTGTGGATGATATGTTTGGAAGACTTTAAGTTCTTTTGAACAGACTCAAAGCCTTGGGACATACCTTCGCCAGATCTCAAAGATAAACTTGAAGATTTTGGATAGCTTTCCCAAGGTGTGGGAACCAAAAACAACAGTCATTCAAGAAGCTAGAAACATCAAGACTCTGGCATAGGATGAATTGTTGGGCATCTTTTGAGTTCTTGAAGTTCATCTCCATAAACATATATCATATGCCAAAGAGAGATTTAGTTGTCCTCATGTTTGGAGAAACCATCACCAGAAAAGAAGATCTCCTCTAAAGCTCTTAAAGTGAAGATGGCTGAGTCCGACGTGTAAGACAATAACTAAGGAGGTTCCATAGACGATGAAGTGACTTTCATGTCCAAAAAGTTTAAATAAATACTGAAAAAGAAAGGAAAATTTTAGCATTCATCTAGAAGAAAATACACCAAATTCAAGAAGAAGTATAAGGAGGAAAGCAATTAGATCATCAGTTTTGAATGCAAAAATCCTAGACACATGAAAATCGAGTGCCCTTAGCTGAAAAAGAAATTATTTTCTAGGGACAAGAAAAAGAAAAGTCTGATGGTCACCTAGGATGACTTAGACACTAAGAAAATTAGCAATTCAAACAATGGGTGAGCCAACATTTGTCTGATGGCTAACACAAACAATAAAGTTGAGGTAAAAACTTGGTTTGAATATGATACTTCATCTAATGATTCATCAAACAATGAGGAAGAAATGCCTTATGATGTTCTTCTCCAAAATTGCCATATGATTTCTCTTTAGTGCAAAAAGTATAAAGAAAAATATAAAACATCTATTTGTGAAAATATTGAGATGAAGAAATCAAATGAAAATTTGGAAAAGAAAATGAAGACTTTGGAAGAGAGTCTAAGTCATGCCAGATCATCTGGTAAGACAGACGATCCCTCTATAGTTAAGAAACTAAGAGAGGAAGTGGCATGTCTTACAAAGGATTTTGGGAAGTTTTTAGAAAGTTAAAACACTTTAAATGTGCTTTTAAAATACTATCAACATCCTCATGATAAATCTGGCTTATGACTTGAAAAAGAGGCATCTTATTCTAAGTCATAGTATGATTCAGACAAATGTGACTTATATGGTAAGTCTGAACACTCCAAGTTCAAATGAATCCATAAGAAGAAACAAACGTCTAAGGATACTAATGTTGCTAGACCCAAAAACATTTGGGTACCAAAATATTAAATTATTCTTATTGAAAATATCCTTGGTAGGAAAAGGCCAGGTTTAAGCTAGTACCTGGACAGTGGCACATGACGGGGGGAAGATCTATGTTCCTTGACCTAAAGCTAGTTGAAGGAGGACCTGTGTTGTCTTTGGAGGCATGGACAAAGGAAAGATCATTGGTATAGGTAAAATTGGTACTCCATATTTAGCTTCTACAATAACTTATATGTTGAAGGTCTGAAATATAATCTTTTGGGCATAAGTCAATTTTGCGACAATGGTTATATTGTGTCCTTCAACAAAGACCAGTGTATAGTCAAGACATAAGATGGCAAATCCTTCTTTACTTCTAGATGAAACAACAATTTGTGTGAGATTGATCTAATAGGTCTTAGTAAACAAAATGTAGCATGTCTGTGATAATTTGTTTTCACACCTTATCTTGTGCATAATTATCTTAACTTTTCTTTAGAGTTTTTGTTCATATTTGTGGATTTTGTTAATAAATTGTATAAAATGGTTTTAAAAACTTAAAAAGATAGGTTTTGTGTAAATTTTGATGAGAGCATACTTTTTATCATCAAAGAATGAAGAGCTGCAAAGATGATCTTGCCAATGTGAGATAGGCTTTCGCCACAACGAAATAGGACACTTGATTACCTAGAACAGATAGAGATTCACCACAATGAAGCTGCACTTTGTCACATTAAATCCACAAAGCTAAAGATCTTTGAATTAAGAGATACTCGCAACCACAAGTTTTCCAGTTGCCCCAACAAATAAAGGTCTAGAGGCATGAAGATCAAGTGCAAAGCCCTTAGTTCATAGGTGTAATTTCGCTGCATTGAAAATCCATGGAGGCACAAAAATTAAATGTAATCTTAGGCTCTCAGCTCTATTTAAAGAGCTCATAACATCATGTGTGTGACTTTTGGTTCATTTGACAGATTCAAAAATAGAATCTCAAACTCTTTCTCTTTTCTCCATCTTTCCCTCTTTTCCATCTTTCTCTCTATATTTTCCTCCATTATTGTTCTGTTGAGGTTCTATTTGGATCCTTTAAGATCCAAATGAACTTAATTTCATAGATGTTGAGTGGTTAAATTAAAATCCAAGTATGTAATCTCTTTTTGATTAATTCTCATAATTAATGTGATCATATTTCAATTCTATGCTTAGATACATGTTAAGAGTGATCAACATGGCTTTTAGGGATTTTGGATTGTGTGGAAACAAGTTCAAATCCTAGATTTAAATTGAAATTGTGCAAGGCTTTGATGCTAGGAATGAATCGAATACTTGCATATGTAGAGATTCATTGATCTTCTTTTGAGTTTCTAGGTTTGAATCACCTAAGGAATTATGGATTTGACTTGGAACTTAGGGACTAATAGATAAGGAATTAGGATTAGTCATTGTAGTTTGGATCTTGGTTGCATTGAACTAGGAGATTGATTAGGAACAAGTTTCATATGAAGAATTCTATCGATTTCATCTCAGCAACATTTTGATTTGTTTGATTTTAGTTTCGCTCCAAAAATTGAATTTGAAAAACAAAAACAATTTAGTTTAGTCATAACGAATTGATGCCTCGCTACAGTGATACATTTCTTTTCTAAAAATTGAAATAGGTTTGAATCACCTAAGGAATTATGAATTTGACTTGGAATTCAGGGACTAATGGATAAGGAATTAGGATTAGTCATTGTAGTTTGGATCTTGGTTGCATTGAACTAGGAGATTGATTAGGAACAAGTTTCATATGAAGAATTCTATCAATTTCATCTCAACAACATTTTGATTTGTTTGATTTTAGTTTCGCTCCAAAAATTGAATTTGAAAAACAAAAACAATTTAGTTTAGTCATAACGAATTGATGCCTCGCTATAGTGATACATTTCTTTTCTAAAAATTGAAATAGGTTTGAATCACCTAAGGAATTATGAATTTGACTTGGAACTCAGGGACTAATGGATAAGGAATTAGGATTAGTCATTGTAGTTTGGATCTTGGTTGCATTGAACTAGGAGATTGATTAGGAACAAGTTTCATATGAAAAATTCTATCAATTTCATCTCAGCAACATTTTGATTTGTTTGATTTTAGTTTCGCTCCAAAAATTGAATTTGAAAAACAAAAACAATTTAGTTTAGTCATAATGAATTGATGCCTCGCTACAGTGAAACATTTCTTTTCTAAAAATTGAAACGCCACACATTCACTACATGAAATTGACAACTCACTGCAGTGAATGAGTGTAAAAATTTGTTGATTCCCTTTATGTTACAGATAGTCTTTATGGATACGATAACTCTTAATACTTACTATTTCTTTTCTATGAATTAGACTAGATTCACTTGCCTACTATATCTAAAGCACAATAAGAAATTGGCACCGTTGTCGGGGACTTGTGTCTCAACAATTAGACAATTGACAAATTTTGTTTTCTTTAAACTAGTTAGATAATATTCTTTTAAACTTATATTCCAGTCATTCTTTTATGCTTTCATTCTTATTGATTATTGAAACTCTTATTCAATTGATTCTTTGTAAATTAACAATTTCTTATGTGTGTAGCTTGTTACGTGAGCAGGACCTACAATTTAGAAGCTATATATCCCAGGAACATTTGATTTGTGATATAGAAATTAAAAGACACTCAAGAGAAATAAGAGCAAACAAAAGAGGCAAGAAGGAAATATGGATGAAGAGAATCATCCTCCTAGGGTTACACTTAAGGATCATCTACATACACTGGACCATTACACTTCAACATAATTGCAAGGCCAGCCTTCAACAGTGTGGTGAATGTAATGACCCACCTCATCACTACGATATCACTACTCTAAACGCGTAATTTCAATTTTAAATGAAAATTCCATTAATTTGATGAAAATGAGGGTAAATTTTCATAATAATACACTCACCAAACAACCACAAATACATAAATAAATAAATACATATATATATATATAAATTAAACCATTATATATCATTCATATGTCAGAACATAGCTCAGTTTTTACATGTATCTAATCCTGGGATTTACATGGCTAGCCAAAAAGAGTTAAGGAACCAACTAAGAAAGAGTGATAACAAAACACGTCTCTCTTCCAAAATAAATTCCAACATTATCACGGCGGCTTGGCGGCTCCAACAAAAGGATCTCCCTCCAGCATCACCTACTGCTGCTCATCTGCTCCCACGAACGAAGGTTTACGATCATCACAGGTACCAACCACATAGTACAAAATTGCAAGGGTGAGTTTATTATACAGGATCAATAAATACCAAATGACACTGATTATCAAGAAAACAATAATGCTAACCACAATCATTCTCAATAATCAATCAGTTCAACATACACTATGTAGTTTGTGTACCTGCATTTATACAATAGCTCATGTAGCAAGTGAAGTTCCAGTAGATGGAGATGAACTCCCCGATATCCCATTAACGCTTCTCTGCTCGGAAATCTGTTAAATGATAAATAGACTAGACTCTTGAAGTAGAGAGCACCCACAAGCTTTGAAAAGAGAGGAAGCAATGAGTTACGAAGTCACTAGAAGGGTAATTCCATAATTCAAATCAATTATGCTCAGAATGATGCATGCACCTGACTCAACTCTAAAATGCAATGTGATACCATTCGTCAGGAAATAGCCTAAGCGTGTTCACATGACACTCTCACTTAGGAAAATGATGAAGTAACTAGTCGATGTCACCCTGTCGTGCACAGACAACTCTCCCCATGGTGATCAGTCGTAGTCTCAAGGGAGTTCCAAACTGAGTGATATGCCTCCAAGTACCCGCATTTTTCCTCATGAAAAACAGCAAGTACTTACTGCCACTGTTTATACTATTTCCATGCAATTATGAAGTATTAAACATAGGCATCATCAATGCACTGAACGTGGATAGTTAAAAATTCTAAGCATTCCCTTTTCCTCTCCATGGAATCTTAAAATTCTTAAACCAATCTCTTTCCTCTCCAGGGATATCTAACATGGCAGCTACACCCCAATGTACATATGCAACATACAACCATCACGATGACATCATCAACATCAACATCATCTCATCTCAATGTCATCATCAACATCAATATCATCCCATCTTGATGTCATCATCAACATCAACATCATCTTATCTTAATATCATCATCAACATCAACATCATCTCATCACAATATCATCATCAACATCAACATCATATCATCACAAGCAATCACATTCCATATATATACATATAAGTTCATGCCTGGAATTCGCATTCCCCAAGTCTTTAGACAACACAAATCTCTTACAATAACAATCCATAATACCATGAGATTAATATTTTAGGAAAATTCTAAATTAAAAAAGAGAACTATATTATACAAAATAAACTCTTATGCCCATTTAAAATTTAATAAGAAGTAAATAGAAGAACAAATATAAAATTTTGGGTAGAGTCTTCTCTGTAGTTAAGACTTTTCTAAAAAACAAAATCTAATCATTACAACAACAACATCATTCACAATTTCATTAATCAATAATAAATATATCATATCCCATTAATTTAAAACACAATTTTTCTTGAAACCTGCATGCAACAGGGACATGCATACATCCCCATAATTGGGTTCCCTGACCCCAACTATAGTATCAAAAGCTGTAAACAACCAATAAACTCCCATCACTTATATACATCTCTTTGTTAGCTCCTTGCAATGTTGTTTTGAGATCTCTAAGGTTCACGTCCTTTGGTCCAAACATAGAGTTCTATGTACCAAATCAAAGATAATTCAGTATAGATTTCAAAATACAAGGTTAACATTAATATTCAGGGTCAAATACCCACTCAAATTTAAAAGGGACTAAAATTGTACGTTTGGATTCTACTTCAAAGAGACGTCATTTTAAAATTTTGATAACGCTAATGTGATCGGAGTTCAGCGAAGGTCACAAATATAACATCAATATTATAAGAAGGCAACTTTTACAATGTCTCATTTTCAAAGGTTTTTCAAATGTAGTGTAAAAACATGCAATAACGGTACCCAAAACACAAGAGATACTAAGAGAGGCTTAAACTAACTAAGAGAAGACAAGGAAATCATGGTTACTTCGAAGAAACCATGAAAGGAGGATTGACGGCTCTGTTCTCAATCGAATCCTTGAGTTAAGTTTTGGAGATTCTGCTCCTATTAAAGTGTTCCTCTTTGTGTGGTGGTCCAAGGATAAGCAACGACGACTCATGGCGGTCATCGGTGGTCGTGGGTGGTGGAGGAGAAGGGTTATGGCTTGGGTGAGGGTTTTAGGGAAGAAGAAAGGTGAAAATCGTGTTTTTTGGCACGGATGGACGTATTTATAGACTACACATCCCGCTTAGCGAGCTCGTCTCACTAAGCGTAATTTTCTCTTTGTCTGAAATTGCGCTTAGCGTGCTGGTCATGCTAAGAGAGATATCAAAATTAGTTATTTTAAAAATCCCAACAGTCAACTTGAAGAAGTGGGTTGCGAATCTTCTATCAAATTGTGAAGGCGATCTAATGGTTAACGCAGCCGAGATCGTGGTTTTACGGAAATCAATTTTGGGTCAAACTATAAATCACACATTTTTCAACACAGATCAAACAAACTCCACATAACCTAACATCCACACCAAGTAGTTGCACAAGGATAATTTACATAACACTTCAACTAATCTAAACTAATCAAATAATCAAATAACACAAGAAATACATCAAATATCTATTTTCAAATATCGAAAATTTTCAGGGTGTTCCAGTGAACTTGGAGATGAAGCCAACACTTGTCTACCTCATCCAAAACAATCAATTTTACGAGCATAGTCATTTACATATGCAACAATGTGAATATTAATCATGTATCTGATGAGGCTTTTTGTTTATGCTTGTTTCCCTTTTCCCTAGTTGGAGATGTAATCTCCTGGTTGAAATCATTTCCTCCCAACAACATGTCTAAGTGGGATGATATGGTGACAAAGTTCTTACACAAATAATTTCCAAGGTCAAAAATCAACAAAGGAAAGGTTGTTGTATCCAGCAAACATATGATGAAATTCTTGGAGAAGCTTAGGAGAGATTTAGAGATTTGCTAAGACAAACTCCCACCCATGGGTTTGAAGAAGCTCTCCAAATCAACATGTTTCAGCTGGGGGGAAGATCTCTCTCAAGACTCCAAGAGAAGCTATAGAGATCATTGAGAACATGGCTGCTAAGGCTAATGAATTTGAAAGTAATAGAGCTGTGGTTCCTTCCAAGAGACTTCTTGAAATTAACACCCAAGATGGTATCTTATCCCAACAAAAGTTGCTCATAATTGAAGAGCTTACACAACAAATTAATAATTTCCTCAACAATTCAAGTTTCAAACAATTGCTTCTGATCATAAACTCAAATGATATGCATGTGAATCTTGTGTAGGAGTTCATGTAACTACTGAATGTTCTATGGCTCATATGAAGGTATAGTATGTTAGGAATGATGAAGAATCAAGTTGAGGAAGATTATGAACAATCAAGTTTAGGATGATCACAAGTTTTGATTTTACATGCCCACTCAAATTGATGGCATATGTATTTTGTTCAAAGCTTGGTTCAAGAAGTCATAACCTCTTATTCCTCACATAGGTTGATTAAGCCATGCATACATTCATTCATTAATTCATGATTAAGTCATATGATTTATTAATCAATTGGTATGACATTAAGGCATTAAGAATTTCATAAAAAGTATTTTTCACTGTTTTAATCGATTACCAATATGATATAATCGATTAAAAGCATGTAAACAGAACTGCATATTGTCATATGAACACTTTAATCGATTACCAATAATTCGTAATCGATTACACTAGTTTGACTATGTTAGAGTCGTTCTGTGATAATTGATTACTTCACAGAATAATCGATTATCTGTGTATCTACATAATTTTCAGAAGCATTTTTTATCTGGTTTAATCGATTACCAGATTATTGTAATCGATTAAATATGCTTTGATAAGTTTTTCACACTTCCTATGATAATCGATTATTTGAGACATTAATCGATTACATCAGTATATCAGAAAATCCTGACCTCCTGGATTAATAGATTACAACATGAGTTAATCGATTATTTGTTCTTGATATTTTTTTCCAGATTTCTGATGAACACTTTAATCAATCATTTTAGAACTTTAATCGATTACACTTACGAAATAATCGATTATAGGTAGTTAATTCTGTTTTTTTATAAATAGAAGGAGCTCATTCTGTTTGAGAGAGTTCTGAGTTTTCGAACAAGCCTTGTGAAAATCACTTTCTGAGTATTCTTAAATCACCAAGGCACATACGAAACAAAAATTCTTAGTAGATTCAAGAATCATGAAGACTTTCATTTGTTGAGTCATCTACTTCATGATAAGCTTTTGTTGAAGCATTTTTTGTCAAAAGATTTCATCATCAAGAAAGATCATGGCATTCATTCTCAGTCTAGTTTGATCATTTAAATTCGTTCATTGCATTGAGGATATTGAGGTGATATCTTTCTTGAATCAATTTCATTGTTGTTTTGATTAAAACTGTATGTTTTGTTGTTGTTTGTTCATATAACAAATTGTAATCTTTAAAGCATTGCTAGATAGGTTTCTAGTGGGTAGAACAGAGAGGGGATCTCTAGTTCTTAGATCTTTTGAAAAGTCTATAGGTTTAGATTTTGAATTTTACCTAGGGAGGGTAAGAGAGATCTTTCTTTGCTTGTAAAGATATTATATTTGTTATAATGGAAACTCTAATCAAGGTTGATTAGAAGTAAAACTGGATGTAGCCTCCGGGGTTGAGAGGTGAACTAGTATAAATCTTGTGTGTAATTGTATATTTCTATTCATATTCATATTGTTCTTGAAGTATTATGCTTGTTCATATCACAAGATTGGTTATAGCTCAAGAGTGGTCTGATTGAGATAAAAGTTGTTTTTTTAAAAGTTAGATTTCTTAATTGGGGTAAGATATGATCCTTCTTTCAAAGACTTCCGCTGTGATTAAAATTTGTTTTAAATTTTAAAAAACTCTGAGGTAACACCAATTCACCCCCCCTCTTGGTTATTTGCATAAGTGTTCATTCTATTTTCAATTGGCATCAATAGCTGGTTCTTGTAATTTGCTCAAGATCTTTTCAAATTCAGTACAATGAATACTAATCAAATAACTTTCAAAGAGGGAGCCTCATTGAATATGTAAGGACTTTCATTTTCAAATTCAGGTCAGAAAACCCTGCTAAGGGTGCGGCGCCGGTGGCACCAGGATTGGCGTTGATGACGCCAAAGGTAATAGCTTTAGAATTCGTTGAAAGGTGCTTAAAATGCAAGTTTTATGGCTGTTCTGGTATATGGCGCGACCCACTTGAAGCGTGGCGCGACACGCGCCATATGTGCTTTCCAGGGCAGATGGCTCTG
>PYAF01002271.1:17024-27958 GCA_007407185.1 Glycine tomentella
GACTATATGGTATGTATATGTGAACGTCATGGACTACGTTATTTAAATAACGCGTAAACTTTCAAAATTTCCAAAATCGTTTTCAAACTCAATAAAAAATTATTTGGGCCTTCATTCTTTCTGTTTTGCAAAAAAAAAAAAAAAGAGCGAAGTAGAAGCGGTTGTTTCAGACATCACCCCCCACCATCATCCTCCACCACCCAAGACCACCAGTGACCACACGGGCCGTCATTGCTTGCCATGAGATCACCAAGCAATTGCGCAAAAGTTACATATTTGGGTTAGAAACCTACCTTTAAAATATGAAGGAGATCCAATGGTTAACCAATCACGAATGATGATTTTGACTAAAACAGGTTTCATGTCAAACTCGGAATCACTCAATTACAACACAGCTCCAACAACTCCACATAAATTGACATCTACACCAAGCAATTGTGCATGGATAATTCACATGACATTTCAATTAATCTAAACTAATCAAATAATCAAACAAATACACCAAATATCTATTTTCAGTTATCAAAATTTTAGGGTGTTACATTTGGAGGGAGATCTTTTTGGTTGGAGCCACCAAACTGACGTGATAACGTTGGAATTCTTTTTGGAAAAGAGTTGTGTTTTGTCAATCAACTCTTTCTTAGTTAGTCCCTTGATTCTTTTTGTTGCTCATGTAATTCCAAACGTAAATATTTGTAAATACAACTACATTATGTTTTGACATGTGAATGATATGTAATATTTTAAATGTACATCCACATGTATCCATTTATGTATTTGTTCTGTTGTATGACAATTGTATTATCACAAAAAATTTACTACCATTTTCATAATCAAATTAATGGAGTTTTCATTAAAATTTGAAATTCACATGATTAGAGTCAGTGATATCGTAGCGACGAGGCGGGTTGTTACAACACACATTGTCAATCATCTACTCGGTCTTGGAAAAACATTTGATGTAGAGGAACTCAACATCAAAATTTTGAAATGCTTGACAAGACCTTGGCAACCAAAAGTGACAACAATCAAAGAATCCAAAGATCTTTCAAAGATGTCTATAGTTGCACTTTTTGGTAAGTTGCTTGAATATGAATTAGAAATGTCTCAACTAACAAATATAGAAGATGGAGACAAGAAACAGAAAAACATTGCTTTAAAAGCCGCATCTTCAAAAGTTGAGAAAGATGATGATTCAAGTAAAGATGAAGATGATGAACATCTAAATCTTACTGTCAAAAGATTTGGCAAGTTTATGTAGGAAAACAAGAACAAATGGTTCACAAAATTCAACAAAAGAAATGAAAATAACAACAACACCAACAACTTCATCTGCTTTGAGTGTGGAAAGCAAGGCCACATTAAGGCTGGATGTCTAATCTTCTTGAAGAAGTAGTTAGGTGAAAGGAAAGGAAAAAAAGAATGGAAACCCAAAAGAACCTACATAGCTTGGGAAGATAATGTATCAACAACTTTTGAATCTTCAAGTGAGAATGAAGAAGCAAATGTTTGTAACATCAATCATTGATGAAGAAGAGTCAAGTTCAGAATCTGAGATAAATCCTAAAATTGATCAATTAGTTGATGCTTTTAATGAAATGCACGAGGAGGCAAAAAAATTGGTTGTCTCCAATAACAAGCACAAAGGTGACCTTAGATGGCATACTAATAAGCTAGCTTCAATGCAAGCAGAACTTTGCAACTTGAAACAAGAAAATGAAAAACTTGTTTCAAGCTACGAAGAAAATGGTTGTGTATGTGCCTCTTCTTCTGCAAAAATAGATGATCACAATGTCTTGAAAAAGGAATTTGGTGATTTCAAAAAGAGCCATTCTGAAAAATACATGTATTTGCTATTAGAAAACTCCTACTTGGTAGATCTTTTGAAAAAGCTCCATCGAGGAAAATGTAGTTTAAACCAAATGCTAAGTGTGTAAAAGTATGCTTCTGATAAATCTGGATTGGGATACAACTATCATTTAAAACCTTTTCAAAACACCAAGTTTGTGACCCCAAATCATATGAATAGAAGAAGGTTTTCAAAAACAAAGCATACTACAATGACTCCTTTTGAAAAAGGATAAAAATCTATAACATGTCATTACTGCACGAAGAAAGGTCACACATCACATAAGTGTTATGCTAGAAGGTTCTATGTGCCAAATGAAGAATGTGTAACACCCTGAAATTTTGATAATTGAAAATAGATGTTTGATGTAATTGTTGTTTGTTTAATTGTTTGGTTAACTTAGATTGACTGTGTTGTTGTGCAAATTACCATGATACAATTGCTTTATGAAAGTTAAGTTGTGCAAAGTTTGTTTGATTTATGGTTGTGATGCGAGAGTGATAGTTTGACCCATGACCTGCTTCAGTAAAACTACATTTTTGGATTCCTTAACCGTTGGACCGTTCTTAAATTTTGAAAGTAGCTTCCCAACTCATCTATGCATATTTTAACCGTTGGGATCATCAAAATAGAGACTTTTTATGTCTCTCTAAGCGCGACCAGCATGCTAAGCGAGTCATGCTGTCGCGCTGAGTGCAATTCCCAGATATTTCATGACAAAGAGGAAATTGAGCTAAGCGACGAAGGGCGTGTTGAGTGAGACTTGCAGTCGTGCTAAGCGAGGAATAGCACATTGAGCGAGACTTGTAGTCGTGCTGAGCGAGGAAGGACACACTGAGTGAGACCTGCGGATTATAAATACGTCCAACAGCGTGTAGAACACGATTTCTCTCTCTTTCTCTCTTTAAACTCACCTAAAAACCCTAGGAACTCCCTCTCCACCACCCACGACCACCATCGACCACCACAGGCTACCGTTGCTTGCCACCAGACCACGACACGGAGACGAACCTCGTAATCAGAGCAAAATCTTCTATTTGACCCCAACTGTTAACATTGACCATGTCTTTGGAATCTATACTAAATTGTATTCGATTTGGTATATAGAGCTTTGTGTTTGGACAAAAACACGCATATTTGAAGGATCTCAAAACAACACCGAAAGGCTTTAACGGGAGAACTCATAGTTAGGTAAGGGGAGTTTACTATTTTTGGAGATAGTTTAGATACCATAGTTGTGTGCTGGGTTTTCAAGAAAAACCAAGTTTTTAACTAATGGGATGTGATGTATTTATGATTGATGTGTGTTTGCTCTTGTGTATGCTTGTTTTCAAGAACAAACAATGTTTTTAAATAATGAGATGCGATGAATTTATTATTGATATTTATGATGATAATGTTGAAATGAGATAATGACGATGTGGTTGACGATGCTCAAATGGGATAATGTTGATATGGGATGAGTTTGATATGTATGATGTGATGTTGATGTTGATAATGACATTGATGAGTGATAATGTGGATGTGAACAATGTCATTTTGTGATATGGATACCCATGGGGGGTGCATGACTAGTTATCCTTGTAGGGAAGGATTTGTTCCTAGCCAGGTCATGCATTGATGGAGCCCATGGTTGTATGTTGTGTATGTACACGTGGGGGTGCAGTGACCGGTTGGTTATCCTTACGGGGAAGGATTTGTTCCTAGCCACAGTCAGTGCATTAGTGAGCCCATATTGGTGTGCTATATATGTACATGGGGGGTGCATGATTGGTTATCCTTGCGGGGAGGAATTTGTTCCTAGCCATGGTCATGCATTGATGGTGCCTATGTTTCATACCTCATATTGCATTGATGGAAATAGAATGAAGGCATGCGCATAACTGTGGGTTTCTATAGGCTAAAAACGTAGGTACTAAGGGGCCATCAGGTTTGGAATTCTCGTGTGCCACTGGTTGATCACCATGGGAGGAAATGGCTAGTGCACAACAAGGTGACATTATAGAGGGCTATCTAAGGATCATGATGATGGAGGTCCATTCCAAGCCAAAGGTCTAGATGGAAAGCTTGAAGCACTTCCTTTGGTGAGCTTTGAAGGACCCATGACAAGAGCTAGAACCCAAGCCCTTCATGATCACATCAAAAGCCTTGTCTATTATAAGCAAGTGTTGTTTGTTTTAATCGATTACAACGTTTCTGGAATTAATTACACAAGCTAGTGCTAAAGGATCGGGATGTTCAGGCTATCCAGGATGTTCGAGCTTATTCGGGTTGTCTGGCATGTCTGGAATGTGTTGAACCAAGATGTCCAAAATGTCTGGGATGTTCGCGCTTAGCCGGGTTGTCTGGGATGTGCATAGCTTGGATGTGCTTAGTCGGGATGTTCGAGATCTTAGCCAAGATGTTCGGGATGTTTGGAATGTGCTTAGTCCTAAGATGTCCGGGATGTTCGTGCTTAGCCGGGTTGTCCGGGATGTGCATGGCTTGGATGTGCTTAGCCGGGATGTTCATAGATTGGATGTGCTTATCTGGGTTGTCTGGGATGTCTGGAATGTGCTTAGTCAAGATGTTCGGAATGTTCGTGCCTAGTCGAGTTGTCCGGGATGTGCATAGCTTGGATGTGCTTAGCCAGGATGTCCGGGATCTTAGCCAAGATGTCTAAGATGTCCGGGATGTTCATGCTTAGCCAAGTTGTCCGGGATGTGCATAACTTGGATGTGCTTAGCCGGGATGTCTGGGTTCTTAGCCAAGATGTTCAGGATGTTTGAGCTTAGCCAGGTTATCCGGCATGTGCATAGCTTGGATGTGCTTAGCTGAGATGTCCAGGTTCTTAGCCAAGATGTCCAAGATGTCTGGGATGTTCGAGCCTATCTGAGTTGTCCGGGATGTGCTTAGTACTTCTATGTATTTCTGTTATTTTGTATTGGGCCCTGATACTTCAAATTTAGCTCTTATCTTCTCCTTTTGATATGAAACTATCTACTATAGTTAATTCATATTTAAATTCAAATATTTAAATTCAAATTTAAATATTAGATAATTAATTTAACTATTTAAATTAATTAATAATGTCTTGGACTATCCAAGCCCATTAACTCCATTCATGTGCCCCTCTCTCTTTAAGATAAGTTTCTAAACTCTTTCTTGGGCCAACAACCATTATTAGGCCCAAAACCTTTAATGCTATAATGTCATGACAATAAAGTGTTAGTGTGTGACCCATTAGGTCCAACATAGCTACTGACATAAATGAGTTTGGGCCCAACAAGGCCTTTAACCATTTAATGACAACACAGAGCACTAGCAATGCTTTGTTGCCCCAGAACTAGTTAGGTAAATGACAAGATCATCCTATTAAATCTATTTGGTTTCCGTATATATTTCCTTTTGTCTCGGTTACCTTCCCATAAAACCTAGGGTAAGGAAACGTATCTGTAACACCCCGTGTGCACCCAGTGTATTAACATTACTATAATATCAGAATAGCACAAAATTCTATACTAAACGCATCAATGTTGCGGAAGCATACATGGATCACATTTCTTGATGCATTATGTATGGTATAAAACATGAATATAAATCAAATTCATAACAACTAGCCCTTATTGATCCAGATAATCAAAGAAAATCAGGCAGACAACTAGATATAACAGGAGACAGAAAGCTACCTTATCCTGGATGGTAAGCACCACAGGGAGCCTTAAAGCTCTCAACCCTGTTGGTCTTCTCAACAAGGAATTTATCCCAGCTACTAGGATCCATACCTGCAACATAACCCCACACGGGGTGAGATATCAATCTCAGTAAGCTAGGGTTCTTGGAGGTCTTTCCTCCCCCTGGTTCACTATCAAACATCTAACATCATAATTTGGCTTATCCACAATCCTCTTAATCCTCTCGCCACATCTCTCTCATAATGCATATTATGCATGCCTAACGAGGCCTGTACACTCAACATCTGCACTGAGAGATCATATGTCTAGTAATAGACTCTCTCAAGCTCTCAGATCTTAATCCTCATCTCATATCATAACTAGCCATCTCGGCTTTCTCATCTCATAACTACTAAACTAAAACCTATTCAGAGAATAGGCTCTTTGTAATCTAATCCAAGGCCAAAGGATAAACATTTGACAGGCATAAATCTCCTGGAACCTATTGTCCTCTATCTCATACCTGAGGAGGATCATCCATTAAGGGCTCTCCACTCGACTCAGGATAACTTTAATCACAATACCTGAGGAGGATCATCCATAAATGGGCTCTCCACTCGCTCAGGGCTTTGTCACACATTGCCTGAGGAATCTCTCAACTCGAGACTTTCACACACAGAGTACCTGAATAGGATCATCCGCCATGCGGGTACATCTACTCAGGACTCGCCGCCCAACAACTGAATAGGATCATCCACCGAGTGGGTACATCTACTCAGGAGTGGCTCTATCTATGCCTGAATAGGATCATCCACCGAGTGGGTACATCTACTCAGGACTTACCATACCCAGGTCTGAATAGGATCATCCACCGTGTGGGTACAACTACTCAGGATTTACATGGACGCCTATGGATTATCCCAAGGAAGATCATCCACCGAGTGGGTACATTCCCATGGGGTCCATAGTCCACTATTCTCTGGCCAGAGAATGCACACCTAATACTCATAAACAATACAAGGCATGACACTTTCACATTATCAATCTAACAGTAAGACCAACATGCCATAACGACATTACCTCAATATACATCACAACACCATCACGGTGTTTCACTATCATAATCATCATCATACAACATCAAGGTGTCTAGCATGTCATATAGAACTATTATCAATATACAGCATAACACTCTCGCAGTGTTAGCTTATCATCAGGCACTGAACACTAACACAATGTTCATCTCATCACTAGAACATCAGGGGTATATCTCTTATACCCAATACAGTTCAATCCTCTATCCTAGTGTTTGGCTGCACTAGTTATCACATACATGTCTTATACACCTATAAGACCAAATAATATCATACCTAACACCATCACAGTGTTAGGATCATCATCAACCATCCTACAATAATATCAAAATCAGAACACTAACCTAGTACTCATATTCACCGCAATCCATATAATTAAATAGATAGTGACCCCAAGCAGGGAAATCACTCCAAGAAACACTGAACTTACCTAGTGTGACCATGCTTTATCCTCTATCTCCATCTGGCTGGTCCATGCCGCTGATACCATCATGCCTTGCCCTATTCAATTATGCAGCACAGTCACATTAGAACCACTATACCAGGTATCTAACAACGGTACTCAACTGTTGAAATGAAAGGAAACAGAATTCCTTTCCATAACTTCTCAATCAACTAACTTAGGGTTATCAGCCTAATCATTGCATAGGCCCCCTCACAGATCCTCAACAGGATCATTCTCAGCCTGACCATGGCCCTAGAGTCTTAGTAAGACTCTATATCAGACAATCCATTGGTCTATTTGTGCCTAACTCCCTAGTTATTCATCTTGGCCAAAACCAACATATCAATGCATATTCACTGTTTATTTGGCCTCATGAACAATTCTTATAAAGGCATATAAGTTCATTCCTATCTCAAAGTCTTCCATTTACTTAATCTTTTCCTGCTTAACTCATTCTCAGGGTCAAATCCAAACTTCATTAGAATTCCAGTTTCAAGGTATCATATTCCTCAGAACACCCTCCTGATCATACTTTTCTAAAGAACCTAAGCCTAATTCCAGCCCTATCACAAAATGGTTACTATTTACCCCATTACCCAAATCACAAATAACCTGAGAAAACTTGAGTTTCTTACCTCAAAGCAGTTGAGGAAGGCCGAATGATTTCCTCTCCAAGCCTCAGTATTCCACGGGCTGCCTTCTTTCCTCTCTGAACTCAGCTTTCTGTGGTTTCTCAGGAAATGGGTTTTCTCTCAAATCTTAGGCTGAAATTTAGCTCACATAAGGTTCCAGTCTTGTTTTAGGGTGATTAGGAGGTGTTTAGGTGAGGTGTGATGAAGTTGTGGAGCTCCCAAGCTCATCCATGGCTGCCTGGGTCAGAGGAAGAAGAAGAACAGGGGTTTTTCCCCTTCAAAACGCGAAAATGGCCTTAAATACTAGGTCTGCCAACATTCCAGTGCTAATCGCGCCAGTTATTCGAATCAAAAGGGTCTCCAAACCATACTGGCGGTAATCGCGCCAACTAGGCGCATCTGTGGCGCTACTGGCGCCACTCTGGCGCTGATGGCGCCAAAAATCTTGAAAAATAGCCTTCTGCTACAGTGCCACGCTATCAGCGCCAGATCCCACGCTATCAGCGCCAAGCTACAGTGCAGCTACAGTAAAATATTATTATTTTATTAATTTTAAATTTTTTATTTTTTTTTCAAAACTTTGGTTATTATAGTATCAGCCCTTGCGGTCTAGGGTAAGCTTTAATACGAAATAGGGAGTCTCCAATTTTATTGACTCTAAAGGCAAATCATCTCATGATTTCTTTTACTATGCATAGATTCCCAAGTCCTGTAAATGTCATCCCAATTTCTCCGGTTTACAGATAACCTAAGGAAAGACACTCCCAAATAATAAGAGACTACTCTAATGATACTATCTGTGAGATTTCCTCATAGAGTCTCTTTGTGGGTCCGTTCAGTGCGAGCTATACCCTTATAGGTCCACCGACGACTTTAGCTAAGACATCTCCATGTATGTAGCTCACGAGGTCTTTACCTTGTATCTGCATACAAGTAGATAAGCCGTGCTAGTCTTACCCGAGATCACTGATCCTCATTTTCAGTGTCTCTAGACTAGGAACTTAGAATTTAGGAGTAGACCTCTAGTATCCATGAATCCTCATGATCGTGATCCCATCACTGATATTCAAGAGATACCTATTCTATTCCAAGGGTTTTATCCAGTTACTCATATATTAAAAATGATATCGAGACAGAATATGAAACAAGATAAAGAGCGCTTATAATTTATTCATGACAATATGAAAAGTTCATTGACGTCCTAATCTAATGAAACGATTGTCTCTAGGACATCCATATACTAACGATCTCTCACTTGGCCTAGAGCCAATCAGACCTAAGTCGTAAACCAAAGCCTTATAATGATTATCATGTTTTCTCTGAGAAACAGCCTTTGTCAGAGAATCGGCTAGGTTATCATCCGTGGGAATATAATCCATCTTTACATCCATCCTATCAATGATCTCTCTAATCAGGTGATATCTGTGGAGCACATGCTTAGATCTTTGATGAGACCTAGGTTCCTTTGACTGCGCAATGGCCCCAGTGTTGTCACAATACAACAGTATGGGCTCATCCACACTTGGAACCACCCGTAGTTCAGATATGAACTTCTTGATCCAGATTGCCTCCTTGGCTGCTTCTGAAGCGGCTATGTACTCAGCTTCTGTCGTAGAATCTGATGTAGTCTCCTGCTTGGAACTCTTCCAAGATATTGCCCACCCATTTAAGGTGAATACGAACCCTGACTGTGATTTGCAGTCATCTTTGTCACTCTGAAAGCTGGCGTTAGTGAAACCTTTCACTGAAAGCTCATCTACCCCACCATAGACTAGAAACGCATCCTTAGTTCTTCTCAAGTACTTAAGGATGGTCTTGACTGCTGTCCAGTGACCCTCTCTAGGGTCTGACTGGTATCTGCTCGTACTGCTCAAAGCATACGAGACATCTTGTCTTGTACATATCATGGCATACATGATGGATCCAATAGCCGAAGCATATGGAATTCCACTCATGCGGTCTTTCTCGGGCTGTGACTTAGGACACATAGCCTTGGAAAGATGTACCCCATGACTGACGAGAAGAAAGCCCCTTTTTGACCCTTCCATGCTAAACCTTCTTGGCATCTTGTAAATATACATGGATTAAGATAATCCCAGTAGCATTTTAGATCTATCTTTATAGATCTTTAGACCAAGTATAAAGGCCGCTTCTCCCAAATCCTTCATGGTGAAGCTTTCTGAAAGCCAGTCTTTAGTTGTTTGTAATGCGGGGATGTCATTTCCTATTATTAGTATGTCATCTACATAGAGTACTAAGAAAACAATATTGCTCCCACTATCCTTCTTGTAAACACAAGGTTCATCCTCGTTCTTGATGAATCCATTACTCCTAACGATTGATGAATCATATTTTAAGTAATTGATTTGAAACTTAAGAAAAAGCCAAGTATTTTGGAAAAACAGCCTAGTACTACTTTAATCGATTACTGTCTCAAGTGAATCGATTATTTTGTTCATAAGCTTTCTGGAAAATCAAACATGAACACTTTAATCGATTACTCCATCGGATTAATCAATTACATGAATCTTAGCATACTTAGAAATTAGCCTTGTAACTGGTTTAATCGATTACTATAGTATCATAATCGATTACATGCTTGTTTGGAAAATACAGTTACTCTGGCTTAATCGATTACCACTGACTGTAATCGATTATTTAGTTCAAATCATGTTTTGCACTCACACTGGCTTAATTGACTACCAAGGGATGTAATCGATCATCTTTCATAAACATCATTTGTACATAGGTCTGGCTTAATTGATTACTGCAGACCGTAATCGATTATTTTACATAAACACATTTTTGCTCAGTCTGGTTTTATCGATTACACAACGGGTTAATTGATTATTTGACCTGTTTACTGAACTCCTGAGCATACCAAAGGTCGGTTTAATCGATTACAGGAGCGTGGGGAGCGTTTTTAATCGATTAATTCTGTTACGAAAATTACTATAAATTGAACCCTTGCCTCTTGTGATCAACAACTAACAGAGATTGAGATTGAACTTAAACTTTTCGATATTCTGAGCTTTCTAAGGTTTCACAAAGGCAAATTCTGTGTTCATTGAGTCTTGCTTCCATTGATTCATTCATGGGTCACTAAGGTGCTAGTGAAGCAAGCTTGTTCTATCACAAAGGCTTAGGAAAGCACTTCTGCATAATTGGTTTGCATTCAACCTGAGGTTTTTCATTCATATGCATTTCATTCTTGGATCATCAGGTGAATTCTTTCCTAGCTCTTTGTGAATGTTTAGTTTT
>PYAF01002271.1:37432-57816 GCA_007407185.1 Glycine tomentella
CAAGGCAAGAAGCCTATGCAGGATTAGCTGCTGATGGACACCTTAGGCTAGAGGACTTGAGCATGTTGCTCAGATGTTTTGTATTTTGTTTTGGTTATGGATTTTGATGTACCCTGAGGGGATATTGTATAGTTTTGTACTGTACAGAGGAACTTATATGTATATTCACCATATTATAGTGTACAGTGTTATACAGATGTCATTGGATGTTGTCACTTTTAGTATATGCTTCCAAATTGCTTAAACTCTGATTGATTATCTGTTTGATTATGATGTGTGTTTGGTAATGACCCTGATTAGTGGATTGGGGCGTTACAATCCCTATCATTAATCCTCGAGGGAACACCTGTTCTATTCCTAGGGCCTTTATCTTTAAACGCATATTCCTATAAAATATAGGCGAGACATAAATACGATAAAGATAAAGATTGCTCAATTTTACTAACCATGAAATACTAAATAGCAAGAGGTGTTCATCTGCTGAAACAGATTGTCCTTAGGACACTTACATACTAACACTTTAATCTATATATCTATTAATCAATCAATCAATCTTTCTAGAAACATAATTTTTTTTCTTTTCAATAGACAGATGCAATTATACTATATTAATATCAATTGTACCTATACTATTATCTAATTATGAGTTGATTAAAGTTGGCACACAATGAACTGTGTCCCCGACAACGATGCCAGTTCTGATAATGACTGTCGAATCACTACAAAATAAATAAAACTAAGATAATTCTGTAGCACCAGGGGGATTTTATCAAATTTTGTTGACAATGAACAAAATTGCAAAAACACAAACAAGAATCGTAGAAAAATGCAAAAATTAATAGAATTGATAAAAGATGTTGTAAAACATATTCAAGAATATCAATCCAATTAACCAAACCAAGCAATGCAAATTATCATAGTTCTCAGATAATGATCATATTATGAAGGTTCATTCAATGTCATTAGAAGCAGTTCAAATGAATTAACTCCTAAATCAATTGAAATCACAAACCAGATTGAAATATCATCCAAACAATCTATGTTTAAAATTCAAAATTAGGAAATAAATCCATAACCTAAACCATTTTCAATCCTACACATATTCATAATCATGAAAATAGAAAAAATTATTGAAGAAGAAGATGAACATTCACACATAATTTAATATACCAAACCAGAACTCAAATTCTCCTTGCTTGGACTGGATCCTTGGATTGATTGATAGTTTAGCCTTCCATGATGATCATTAGTGGAAGAGCCACAAAATTTGTGTAAGAAAATATAACAACAGAGATGAAAGGAAGCAGAACAATGAAGATCAATAAAGAACATTTGAGAGAAAAAGAGAAAATATTTTAATTCTGAAAACTTGCACAAAAAGCTAGAAATTTTGTTTTTTACCTCCCTCAGTAACTCCTAGCTACACTAATATATAGTGAATGAACAGAATGAAGGTATGGGCTCTGATTAGGCCTATCTAAACTAACTAATTATGCTAATTACACCAATCAAAACCAAACTCGCATCCCAAAACTCAAATGTCGAGCTTCTGATTTCCAAGCCTAATTTGACCCTCAAATTGGCAGAATTGGCCCACACTTATCTCTGACATAATTGTCTCTCTTCTCCTTAGCTTTCCAGGGACTACTTATACACTCCATTTGGTCTAACACCTCAATTTACCATCTTGTTATTATTCATTTTTAATGAAAATTCTTTTCAATTTACTTATAAGCACCCAACTGCATATAACAAAATTTTGCCAATAAATTTCATTACTGAGTAATATTTATAAATCTAAAGTAATATATAATAAGATTACAAACTGGCACTGGTTCTATTAAATAGTATAACTAATTCAAAACACTCTGTAACAAAAGAATACATCTTCAAACATATTATCTTCAAACAAAATCATCTTCTTGTAAACAGCTAGTGGTCTCTCTTTGTTGTTCATTTGTTCGCCCGAATAAAATCGAGGTCATAGCAGGTGTCAACCACAGACACAAAATACAGGGTAAGTTTATGATAAACATAATTTAAGCAACAGAATATACTCAATATGCAAATATTCATAACAACATCCTCAAAGATGCATGATTCTCTTAGACTATTATCATGATGCATTATTCTCTTCAATTCTTATTATTTGGTACCAACAGTCAAGATAGCCCAATCCCAGTAGTCAAAAACTGATCTGACCAATTAGGGTTTCCGGTGTTGCACAGGTTCTCACCCACACTTCATGTGATTATCATGGATGGCGTGATTCCTCACCGCAAGAGTCACCCCCCAGCTCAGACTTCTCTTGACTGAACGCACGAACTCAGTTCTTGTAACTATCTGACACACCTCCGCTCTGAGGCACACCTCCACTCTAAGGCAACTCTTATATACACCTCCACTCTGAGGCAATTCTTATGAGACACGTGAGACTTATACATAACTCAATCATTTTATTTTCAACATCAGTTTTCAATCACTGTCTCATATACTTTATTCAGAAATTCAACGTAAATAAAGTACAGAACTCAGCTTGTTATTCAAGTACACAACATATCACCCATGTATAGAAACACTCAACAACACATGAAACTTCATTCAAGCACTCAATCATATAACTATAACTCGAGTACAACAATTTCTCAAATACAAACACAGAACTTCAAGCACTTATTCAAACACAAACAACACTTAAACTATCTTTATCATAAACAACACTTAAACTATCTTTATCATAAAGCTTCCCTATACATACCTTGTAGCCTCTTAATAAGCTTGTCTTTCTCTTCCTAGAGTTGCTAGCTTTACACGTGATTTCTTCAAGAAGGTGGGGTCTTTTTCCTACTTGATTTAGGCTTTGAAAAGGAGGGGATGAAAGTGAAATGAAAGGGATGTGGGGGAGGAAGTTCGCGTGTGGTGTTGTAGAAGGGAGGTCTTGAAAATGACTTCCACTTAGGGGCCCCCCTTTATATAGTGTTTGGAAAATGATATAATATTTAAGGACATAATTGTCCTTCCTAGCTAGTTACATTCATTTAGTTGCATCCTAACTTAATTTCTCCTTATTCCATTATATCCTAACTAAATTCATTATTATTCTTTTACTTTATATATAAAAATATCTTCTAAGCCATGATGACTTTCTTTACAAGTGTCCCACCACTTGGCTACTTCTTACAAGTGTCCCTCCACTTGTCAAATGTCATGAAGCTTCTCCCTTTTTCTTGTTCTTTCACGTGACCACAAGGGAAGAAAGTGAAGTTTTGCTTCCTTTCATGTTATCTTGCATAAATATTTTCCAAAGCATGACTTCTTGGCCCTTTTTCACGTGGACTTTGCTTTAGCCAAGGGGAAGATTTTTATCTTCCTTTCCTCCTCCTATATCATGTTTCATTTCCTTTTAAAAAAGAGAAAATTGTATGGTTTCTTTTGTATACATATTTCATCTTTTAAATGAAGAAGAATAATCTAGTTTTATCTTTACTTTACACATGACATTTTCTAGTAGGAAGTAAAGTTTGATTTGAACTCTTCTACCTAAGGATAATATTAAATAATAGAACTCTATAGTTTTCTAGAAATTGACTTCAATTATAGTATAAATTGCTCACAAGCAGTCTATACAGAGTGCTACATAGACCTTACATACAAGACTGCTCTTATCTTAATTCTGATTGGTCCGTTCTTCTTCTAATCATCAAAATTACTAAACCATCTTATTGAATAAGTCTATTCATCCTACAATTAAGAGAAAATTCCACAGATTCTATTTATCATTTTTCAATATTTTTCTGATGCTTGAATTCTCCTGAATAAAATTTCAAAGTTATTACCGTATGAAATTCATAGAAATCCTCCTCTGAGGCTTCTTGTCACAAAGTATTTTCGTAATTTGCCATCCAAGGGCACTCTGTAATTTCATCAAGCTTTCACAAAATATCAAAAGGTGTCTTGGTAATTTTTGCCTCAAGGGTATTATGGTAATTAGTCACTCACCCTAGTGGTATGATTGTAATTTTCACTATAAAATATCTCAACAAAATATCTAAGGGTATTTGTGTAATTCTAGCTCAAGGGTATTTTTGTAACTTCCACATTAAAATATCTAACCAAAAATATCCAAGGGCATTATCGTCCTTTTATCCTCAAGGGCATTTCTGTAATTTCAATTTCAAGGGAAGGGTAATATGGTCATTTCTCTTCAAACATTTTTGTAATATCTCTAATTAATATTTCATCCAAATAATTTAAATATAGACCAATCAAACCTCACATAACCTAACACTCGCATCAAATAGTTGTGTAAGAAACATTTTGAGCATACATTTGTAGTTATTGAAATTTCAAAATTCCCTCTACAAAAAATTTTGTCCTCGAAATTTACCTGATTCAAAAAGTGTCGGATAACTCTTTTGCATTTCATTTTTCAGTTTCCAAGTAGCATCACCATTTGCACCATTTCCCCAGATTACCTTTGTGTTCTAAAACACAAGCTCTCAACAAGTCTTCTAAAGAATGAATGGTTCGTTTAGTTTGTCCATCAGTTTGAGGATGGTAAGCTGAACTTAGTTTCAACTTTGTTCCTAGAGTTCTATGTAAACTTTTCCAAAAATCTGGATGTAAATCTAGGATCTCTATCAGATACAATATTAAATGGAACTCCATGTAATCTCACAATCTTACTTATGTACAAACTTGTGAGCTTTTCTAAAGAATACCTGAAGTTAATGGGAATGAAATGATCAGACTTAGTTAATCGATCTACTATAACCCATATGGAATCAAAACCTCTAGAACTCTTGGGTAAAGCGGTAACAAAATCCATGGATATGTTATCCCATTTCCAATGAGGTATCTCTAAAGACTGTAACATACCAGAAGGTTTCTGATGTTTTATCTTAGATTTCTGGCAAACTAAACAAGAATATACATACTCACTTATTTCCTTCTTCATCCTTGACCACCAAAACAAAACTTTTAGATCTTGGTACATTTTAGTGGCTCCTGGATGGATACTCAATTTACTTTTGTGTCCTTCTTCTAAAATTATTTTCTTAAGTTTAGGTTCATTAGTATACCGTCCGCTTCTATCTTAAATTCACTATTCCCTCCACTGGATATATTTTCTAATATGGTTCTTAAGAAAGGATCATTTTTTTTTTGCTTACTTCCTATTTCATCCAGAAACTCATTGGAAATTTGCAGGGCTCCTAACTTCACACTTACAGGCGTAGTTTCACACATTGAACTAAGATCCCTAAACTATTTTAACAGATCCATTTCCCTAATCATCAATGCAGATATCATCAAAGATTTCCTACTTAAAGTATTCGCCACCACATTGGCTTTTTCAGGATGGTAATTAAGCTCAAAGTCATAATCTTTCAAAAATTTCATCCATCTCCGCTGCCTCATATTTAATCCCTTTTGACTAAACAAATACTTCAAACTTTTATGATCACTAAAAACCTCAAAATGAGAGCCATACAGATAGTGTCTCCAAATTTTCAGCACAAACACCACAGCTGCTAACTCTAAATCATGAGTAGTAGTTTCTCTCATGGGTTTTCAATTGCCTAGATGCATAGGCTACTACCTTTCCATCTTGCATCAAAACTCCTCCTAAACCCATTTTGGATGCATCATAATATACTACAAAAGGTCTTTCTAAATCTGGTAAGACTAACACAGGTGTTGTAGTCAACTTATTCTTGAGAGTTTGAAAACTTTCCTCACATTGTGTGTCCCATACAAAGACTTGACCCTTATGAGTCAATTTGATCAAAGGTAACGCTAACTCGGAGAAACCCTCTATGATTCTCTGTTAATATCCTGCTAAACCTAGAAAACTTATAATCTCAAACACAGACTTAGGACCTTCCCACTTTAGAACAACTTTTACCTTAGAAGGATCTACAGCTATACAACCTTGGAATATCACATGTCCTAAGAAACTCAATTTCTCTAACCAAAACTCACACTTGGACAACTTAGCATAAAGTTTTCAATACTTAAGGGACTGTAGCACAATCCTCAAATGTTCCTCATTCTCCTCTCTAGTCTTAGAATATACCAAAATATCATCTGTTAATACTTTCACAAAACTATCAAGATAGGGGTGAAAGATCCTATTCATATAATCCATAAACACGCCAGGGGCATTAGTCACATTGAAGGGCATAACTAAATACTCGTAGTGACCATAACCGGTCCTAAAGGCAGTTTCCGAAATATCCTCAGACTTCACATGGATCTGATGGTAACCTGACCTAAGGTCTATCTTGCTAAACACTCATGTTCCTACTAACTGATCCATAAGGTCATCTATTTTGGGAACAAGATACTTATTTTTAATTGTCACCTTATCCAACTAACGATAGTCTACACACAACCTCATGGTCCCATCTTTCTTTTTTTCTAGCAACACTGGTGCTCCCCATGGAAACACATTAGGTCTCACAACTACTTATCCAACAACTCTCCTAGTTGTTTCTTAAGCTCAACTAATTCTGTAAGAAACATCTTATAAGTAGCTACGGATATGGATCCAGCACCAGGTACCAAATCTATAGAAATCTCTATTTCTCTCAAGCGATAGGCCGAATATATCCTTAGGAAACACTTCTAGAAACTTTTTAACAACAGGAAGGTCACCCAAAGAAACCTTGGTTTCCACTTTCAGATTGGACAATATCATGTATACTTGATCTTTTCTCTCAAAGATGACAAAATTTGGTTAACAGAGATAGATATCTCATTATCACTCATCTCAGGATTACCAAACACCAACATTTAAAACAATTCAACAGAACATGGTTGGAAGATAACCAATCCATACCTAGAATAACATCAATTTGGCTAAGAGGCAAACGGATCAGATCAACACAAAACTTTTCTATCAAAAATCTCCACAAAACAATTCAAACACACATCAGAAATCAAAACATACCCACTAGTTGGAGTCTCAACCACAAGCTCATCATTCAAAGAAGACATAAAAATTTTAAGTTTCTCTACTCATGAAGAAAATATAAACAAATGGGTCACACCAGAGTCGAATAGCACAGTAACATAATACTATATTTCCCTTGATAAAGGGGAGAGTACTTCACCAATTCTTCAAACTTAGCCATAGTCATAAATCCCTTACTTATGCTCTAAGAATTCCATCACTTTCTTATTTCTAACATTCTCAGGAAAATATTTCTCCAAAAATGCCCTCTTAAAGGTTTCCCAAGTCACAACTTGACCTTAAGCCTCAAAGCTTGGAAAAATATTAGCTATTGTATAGTCATTCTTACTATTCATCACTCCTTACACACACCAAATGAAAACATGAAAGAGATACACACAACAAACAATACAATTCTATACTCACTTAATCATTATAGAGAGTTGATGCCTTGAAAATCACCTATCATTCATTTATTTGTATTTCTGGCTATTTGCCATAATGTTCCTTTGCAATTCACAAATTATCCAAGTGGCCAGTCTGCTAACTTATGAATATGCGTTGAAACTTATGGTATAACAGACATCAGGAATACAAACATATTATAACAACATCATCAAATCTCCATAATCCATAAGCAAAATATCGATCACCTTACGGAAAAATATTTTTATCATAAACATCATACGTACCACAAGTAAGGTTAAACCACCATACCTTATTCAAGTAAGATCATTACCAATTTAGGCATGACCATAGAATATCCTCAAGCAACAGAAAATCATATTAGTAATCTAACTAATAATCCACAATTTATCTTTCAAATAATTTTTAATCCCTTTAAACTTTCACAAGAAAAGATTTAAACCTAGCATGTATCTTAATTCTCCTTTCTCCTACCACCTCACTACTTAATCCTCAAAATTTAATCCATCTACTAGTATTTGAACAATTTATCTACATACCATTCATTCTCTACTTCTAAAAATTAATGCAAAATAGTCCCATAATAAAAATATGACAAAACATCCCAAATGTCATCAAAACCACTTTCCAAAGATCATCAAATATAACTCCATCATCATTAATATTCCAACTTATAGATCATTACCTATCTTATGGTCTAAATCAACATGTTCTCATCATAAAATAAGCATCAAGTGACATGAATCTTAAGCCTAAATGATAACCATAAATCTGCCCAATTAAGCATATAAATAAATCCAAATAATTTCTTAACAAGAGATTGAAGCCTAGCTTGCTTCTTTTACTACTATATCTTGGTAATACTGTACATGGTATACCGAAATATTATCTGGTTTTTCCGTCCTTATATATATATAATAGTCCTTCTTGCAATAAAGTTTCCTTTTTGTGGTCCAAGATATAATCATGACCTCATGCTTATCTATTCCAAAAAGCATATTATAGAAAACACAGTCCAGGGTTCAAAATACATAGAACATTTAACACAAAACATATTGTAGAGAAACACAGCAAACACATAACACACAATCCTAAGGAACAATCATGCTCTGATACCACTATTGTAACACCTCAATTTACCATCTTGTTATTATTGATTTTTAATGAAAATTCTTTTCAATTTACTTAAAAGAACTCAACTGAATATAACAAAATTTTGCCAATAAATTTCATTATTGAGTAATATTTATAAATCTGAAGTAATAGATAATAAGATTACAAACTGGCACTGGTTCTATTACATAGTACAACTAATTCAAAACACTCTGTAACTAAAGAATACATCTTCAAACATATCATCTTCAAACAAAATCCTCTTCTTGTAAACAGCTAGTGGTCTCACTTTGTTGTTCATCTGCTTGCCCGAATAAAATCGAGGTCATAGCAGGTGTCAACCACAGACACAAAATACAGGGTAAGTTTATGATAAACATAATTTAAACAACAGAATATACTCAATATGCAAATATCCATAACAACATCCTCAAAGATGCATGATTCTCTTAGAATCTTATCATGATGCATTATTCTCTTAAATTCTTATTATTTGGTACCAACTGTCAAGATAGCCCAATCCCATGGGTCCAGAACTGATCCGACCAGTTAGGGTCTCCCAGTGTTCCACAGGTTCTCACCCACACTTCATGTGATTATCATGGGTGGCGTGATTCCTCACCACAAGAGTCACCTCCCAGCTCAGACTTCTCTTGTCTGAATGCACGGACTCAGTTCTTGTAACTATCTGACACACCTCCGCTCTGAGGCACACCTCCACTCTTAGGCAACTCTTATATACACCTCCACTCTGAGGCAATTCTTATGAGACATATGAGACTTATACATAACTCAATCATTTTATTTTCAACATCATTTTTCAATCACTGTCTCATATACTTTATTCAGAAATTCAACATAAATGAAGTACAGAACTCAGCTTGTTATTCAAGTACACAACATATCACCCATGTATAGAAACACTCAATAACACATGAAACTTCATTCAAGCACTCAATCATATAACTATAACTCGAGTACAATAATTTCTCAGATACAAACACAGAACTTCAAGCACTTATTCAAACACAAACAACACTTAAACTATCTTTATCATAAACAACACTTAAACTATCTTTATCATAAACAACACTTAAACTATCTTTATCATAAAGCTTCCCTATACATACCTTGTAACCTCTTAATAAGCTTGTCTTTCTCTTCCTAAAGTTGCTAGCTTTACACGTGATTTCTTCAAGAAGGTGGGGTCTTTTTCTTACTTGATTTAGGCTTTGAAAAGGAGGGGATGAAAGTGAAATGAAAGGGATGTGGGGGAGGAAGTTCACGTGTGGTGTTGTAGAAGGGAGGTCTTGAAAATGACTTCCACTTAGGGGCCCCTCCTTTATATAGTGTTTGGAAAATGATATAATATTTAAGGACATAATTGCCCTTCCTAGCTAGTTACATTCATTTAGTTGCATCCTAACTTAATTTCTCCTTATTCCATTATATCCTAACTAAATTCATTATTATTCTTTTACTTTATAAAAAAAAATCTATTAAGCCATGATGACTTTCTTTACAAGTGTCCCACCACTTGGCTACTTCTTACAAGTGTCCCTCCACTTGTCAAATGTCATGAAGCTTCTCCCTTTTTCTTGTTCTTTCAAGTGACCACAAGGGAAGAAAGTGAAGTTTTGCTTCCTTTCACGTTATCTTTCATAAATATTGTCCAAAGCATGACTTCTTGGCCTTTTTTCACATGGACTTTGCTTTAGCCAAGGGGAAGATTTTTATATTCCTTTCCTCCTTCTATATCATGTTTCATTTCCTTTTAAAAAAGAGAAAATTGTATGGTTTCTTTTGTATACATATTTCATCTTTTAAATGAAGAAGAATAATCTAGTTTCATCTTTACTTTACACGTGGCATTTTCTAGTAGGAAGTAAAGTTTGATTTGAACTCTTCTGCCTAAGGATAATATTAAATAATAGAACTCTAGAGTTTTCTAGAAACTGACTTCAATTACAGTATAAATTGCTCACAAGCAGTCTATACAGAGTGCTACACAGACCTTACATACAAGACTGCTCTTATCTTAATTCTGATTGGTCTGTTCTTCTTCTAATCATCAAAATTACTAAACCATCTTATTGAATAAGTATATTCATCCTACAATTAAGAGAAAGTTCCACAGATTCTATTTATCATTTTTCAATATTTTTCTAATGCTTGAATTCTCCTGAATAAAATTTCAAAGTTATTACTGTATGAAATTCATAGAAATCCTCCTTTGAGGCTTCTTGTCACAAAGTATTTTCATAATTTGCCATCCAAGGGCACTCTGTAATTTCATCAAGCTTTCACAAAATATCAAAGGGTGTCTTGGTAATTTTTGCCTCAAGGGTATTATGGTAATTAGTGTAAGGACCCTCCCTGTAGCGCAGGTGGCGCCAGATCCCATGCTGATAGCGCTGGAATCCTTCAGAAGAAAACCCTGTACAGGGTGTGGCGCTGATGGCGCCAGACTCTCTGGAACCCAGCGCCAAGGGCGCCATGTTGGCGCGGAGAGCGCCATGGTCTCTGGAAGTTCACGCCTGGAGCATCAGAGTTGGCGCTAGGGGTGCCAACTAGGTTGGTGGTGGCGCGGATGGCGCGGGGTGTGTCGCGGATTGCGCCACAGGTTCAGGAGGTTCACGCTGGTAGCGTGGGTGTGGCGCTGATGGCGCCACAATGGCGGTGCAGTTGGCGCGGATCGTACCAGACCTCGGGCAGGCCCAGTATATAAGGGCTGTCGCGATTTTCAGAAGAAGAAAACCTTCTTCTTCTTCCTCTGGACGCCAACAACCACGGGAGAGCTTCCCAAGCTCCCATAACCTTGCCTTGTGACCCTAATCATTTCCAAAGCCCACCAAACCTCCTAGAAACCTTGAGAGAGCTTGAATCCTTCCTCCATTTCACCAAAACCCTCTTGTTCTGAGAAACCTGCATTCTCAAGAGGAGTGGAGAAAACTTGAGTTTGGCGGGGAACGGCCACTACCCACGGACACCCAAGCTTAGAGGAGTGTCCCAGAGGTCTTCTGTGTCGCCACTGAGGTAAGAAACTCGAGATTTCCTGGTTATTTTAAGATTTGGGGTTTTGGGTGAATAGTGACCCATCTTTGACTTGGACTGAGTCACTTGATTTGAGACATGCAAGAGCCATGTTTGATGGGCTTGTGGTGCCTCTGAGGCCATGGGAACGACGTCTCATGAGTAGACCGTTCAAGCCCTATGGGAACCCTGAGTATTTGGGTTGTGAGAGCTGTGATGCTCATTGTGAATGGCTTGGGTTGAGTCTGTGGGGACTCTGAGGCCATGGTTGAGCTGTGATAGACAACTGAGGGTCTATGGAAAGGCTTATGTGGATGAACCTGAAGAACCTTAAGTTAGATGACTTGAGGCTGATAGAAAGGATTGTGATTCCTTTCTTAGAGGCAGTTGAGGACTGCTTGGTGAGCTTATGCATATTTATATGCTTGAATTGGTCTGTGATCTGTGGTTGTGTGCCTTGATAGAGCTTGACACCTTGGGTGTCAGTGAAGCAGGCCATCATTCAGGATTGGAGTTGTAGGCACGGCTTGCCAGGTAAGCTCATCGTTCTGGGAATTATTCCCTTTCTCTTGTTTACCACCCAAGTGGGTGATGGTGGCAGGTCATGTTTGATTGTATATATATATATATATATATATGTTTATGTGCATGCTGTGGAGAGAAGGCCAGTGTGGCCTGTTATTGTTGATAATTAATGTGAGCCTGGAAGGCTAGATGAGCGGGGCTTAGAGTGAAACTCAGACCGTTCCAGAAATATGATTATATGATGGCCTAGTGGGTGCTGGGCTGAAATGATGAACCCTAGGATAGACACCGAGATAATGTGAGGGTGTTTGGCACCTGTGGCTTCAGGTGTGTGGCCTTGGGCCTCTGGATTGATGAACACTGTGAGAGTGTTCTATGATTCTTTATGAAATAAGGACCATGAGATGGTCAGTGTTGGAACCTATAGAATACTGGAATAGTATCGGGCTAGATGAGGTTCCCTAGCCAGAGGAAGAGTTTGAGGACTCCCTTGGAATAGCTGAGATTCCTTGGGAGGTGCCACTGCTCTCCGCCTAAATACCTAAGGATGGATTGCCCTGTATGGATGTTCCTCCTTAGGCAATGATGATGAAAGTCCTGAGTGGTTGTCCTCAGGCCAGTTTCTGGAAGTCCTGTGGGACGGTGCTCCCATTGTGGATGACTCCCCAGGCAGTGGAAGTCCTGGTGGACGGTGCTCCAGTTGTGGAAGACTCCCCGGGCAGTGGAAGTCCTGGTGGACGGTGCTCCCGTTGTGGATAACTCCCCAGGCAGTGGAAGTCCTGTGGGACGGTGCTCCCTGTGTGGATTGACTCCTCAGGCATGTGTTGTGAAAGTCCTGGAGAGGCCAGGCAATAGACAGATATGTTGTATCTCTAAGAGAGGGCTTCCCGAGGGGGTTAGAGCCTAAGGCCTCTTAGATGAGCCATATCTGGATAAGTAAAGTCCTGAGTGAGAGTCCTCAGGCATTGGTTTCATGGTTTTGGAGGCGGTGCCTCTCTGGTATGGAAAGTGTCCAGTAGTTGACACTATATTATGGTACCTGTGTGAGATATCTATGAGACGATTGTAAGAGCCAGTATGAGTTGAGATGCTATGGTTATGGCTCGACTCATTGAGACGGTTCTGAGATGGCTTGAGAGCCAGTATGAGGTGGGATACCTCTGATGCTGATAGCATCCAGTTAGTACCCAGATAGCTGGGAATGTGTGATAGCCAGGATGATGCCCTAGGCTTTGTCATGGTTTTGGTTATGAGTCTGTGCTTGGGGGTGAACCAGGGTAAGGGAGGATCTCCCAAAACCCTGAGTTTACTGAGATGTTTATCTCACCCCTGTTGTGGGTTGTGGTTTTCAGGTGCTTCTAGAGGAGAGGAGCTATCACTGGGCATAAGGCCCTAGCTGATTATACTGGAGTGGTCTTGGCTGCAGATGAAGACTAGAAGAGTTCCTTTGTTTGATCTCTGTCTTGTACCCTGCATAGGGATAGGGTGTGAGTGTACACCCGTTGTACTGTACATATGTTGATGTATAACCACAGATGTGGTTAAAACTATGAGTTGTATGTATATGTACAGGTTATGCTAATGTTGATGAGATTATGTATCCTCCTGTTTTATTCTGATTTTGGTTTTGTATGTCTGCCTATGTTGTTGTGTATGTGTTATCTGGATTAGCAGGGGCTTGTTTTATGATGCTTTGTGTTGTGTTTTTTTTTTTATATTCCATGCATAATGTAATCAAGAAAATCGATTCTATCGCTTCCGCACCGCTTTTATATAACGCTGATGGCGCGATTATGATATTATTAATGATAACACGTCCGGGGTGTTACAATTACGGCCGGTTGAATGATGCCACAAGGAAGGACCATTTCCCGCTTCCATTTGTCAACCAAATGCTAGAGAGGTTGGCCGGGCATGTGTACAATTGCTTCTTGGATGGCTACTCCGGTTACAACCAGATTCCTATAGCAACCGAAGACCAGGAGAAGACAGCCTTTACTTGTCCCTTTGGAGTCTTCGCATACAGAAGAATGCCTTTTGGCCTCTGTAATGCGCCTGCCACTTTCCAAAGGTGTATGCTTTCTATCTTCTCTGACATGGTAGAAAATTTTTTAGAGGTGTTTATGGATGATTTCTCTGTATTTGGTTCTTTTTTTGATGCCTGCTTGTTTAATTTGTCTAAAGTCTTAAAGAGGTGTCAAGAGACCAACCTCGTTCTTAATTGGGAAAAGTGCCATTTCATGGTGCGTGATGGTATTGTCTTGGGTCACAAAATCTCCTCCAAGGGGATTGAGGTTGATGAGGCTAAGCTTTTGCTCATTGAGAAATTGCCTCCACCCGCCAATGTGAATGGTGTGCGTAGTTTTCTAGGACATGTAGGGTTTTATAGGCGATTTATTAAAGATTTTTCCTAAATAGCTAAGCCTCTTAGCCAATTGTTGATCAAAGACTCTGAATTTAACTTTGATGCTAATTGTTTGAATGCTTTTAATGTGCTTAAAGAGAGATTGACCACTGCAGCTGTTTTAACTGCCCCTGATTGGAGTTTACCATTTGAGCTTATGTGTGATGCTAGTCAATATGCTATAGGAGCTGTGTTAGGCCAACATAAGAACAAATTGTTGCATGTCATTTACTATGCTAGCAAAATTTTAAATGAAGCACAAGTAAATTATGCTACAACAGAAAAAGAAATGCTAGTCGTAGTTTATGCCTTGGACAAGTTTTGTTCTTACTTGATTGGGTCTAAAGTTATTGTTTACACTGACCATGCTGCCTTGAAGTACTTGTTGACTAAGCAGGATGCCAAGCCACGCTTGTTGAGGTGGATGCTCCTATTTCAGGAATTTGATTTGGAGGTTAAGGACAAAGCGGGTGTAGAAAACAGAGTGGCTGACCACCTATCAAGAATCCAAGAGAAAGAACTCCAAGATAGTCCACAGCTGGAGATCAATGATGCATTTCCTGATGAGCAAATGATGGCTGTCACCAATGCCCCGTGGTTTGCTGATATGGCCGACTACAAGGCTGTGGGAGCACTTCCTGATGGATTAACATGGTAGCAAAAGAAGAAGTTTCTACATGATGCCCAAAGATACTATTGGGATAGTCCATTCCTCTATTTCCAATGTGCTGATGGAGTCATTCGGAGATGCATTGCTGAATTCAAAGTGCCCAAGGTGTTGTGGCATTGCCATGCTTCAGACTATGGGGGCCACTTCGGAGGAAACAGAACAGCTCAAAAGGTGTTGCAAAGCGGCTATTATTGGCCAACCATTTTCAAGGATGCTAAATATTTTGTGGAGAGGTGTGATCGATGTCAAAGAACGGGTAACATTTCCCGTAAGGATGAGATGCCTCTCAACAACATCCTAGAAGTGGAACTATTTGATGTTTGGGGAATTGACTTCATGGGACCATTTCCCAAGTCATACTCCAACCAATACATCTTGGTGGCTGTGGACTATGTTTCAAAATGGGTCGAAGCAGCAGCCTTGCCTACAAATGATGCAAGAATGGTGTCCGCCTTCTTGAGGAAGAATATTTTCACACGCTTTGGAGTTCCCAGAGCAATCATCAGTGATGGAGGAAGACATTTTTGCAACAAACAAATTGAAGGGCTGCAAGCCAAGTATGGAGTCACACATAAAGTAGCCACACCATACCATCCACAAACCAGTGGCCAAGTTGAGATCTCCAACAGAGAGCTAAAAAGAATTTTGGAGAAAACAATAGGGAACTCAAGGAATGATTGGTCAAAGAAGCTAGATGATGTGCTTTGGGCTTACAGAACGGCATTCAAAACACCAATTGGTATGTCTCCTTTCCAGCTGGTATATGGTAAGTCTTGCTGCCTTCCTGTTGAACTTGAGCATAGGGCCATTTGGGCCACTAAGTTTTTGAATTTTGAACTCACCAAGGCTCATGAAAAACGTTTATTGTAATTGAATGAATTGGATGAGTTTAGAATTGCAGCTTATGAGAATACCAAGTTGTACAAAGAAAGAACTAAGAAGTGGCATGACAAGAAAATTCACCCCAAGGAGTTTGAACCGGGGCAGCAGGTATTGTTGTATAACTCAAGGTTGCAGCTGTTTCCTGGTAAGCTTAAGTCTAGATGGTCTGGACCCTTTGTGGTAGTTAAGGTTTTTCCCTATGGGACCATTGAAATCTCTCTTTTTGATACCCACAAACCTTTCGAGGTCAATGGATGGCAGCTGAAGACATACCATGGTGGACCTGTTGATAGGGATGCTGCTGCCATCCCTTTAAGCTCCCCTAATCCTTAGAGGATTACCCGTCAGGCTCGTGACGTTAAACAAGCGCTTATTGAAAAAAGGCAACTCAATTTGTTGTTTTATAATCTGTTAAATGTCTTAGGATAGGATAGTTTATTAGTTTTTGCAATTGTCGTTGTTAGCTTCCATGTGCTTAAGAATGATTGTTCCTTTTGTATTCGTTGTCGCTTTATCAGTGTTTATCATCAATGCATGTTAATTTGATTTTAAATTGAATTTTAGATAAGAATTGTCAATGTTTTTAGTTTTCAACCTTATGTCTGCAATTTTGTACCTGTGTTAAGAGTGTGGTGCCTGGAGCGCCACTCTGGTGCCTTAAGCGCCAAACTTTCTGGAATCCCGTGCCTTTGGCGCCACCATGGCGCCAAGAGCACCATTGTTTCTGCCAATCCGCGCTCCTGGCGTGGAATTGGCGCCCCCAGCGCCAGATGGCTTTTCATGAGACAACATGGCGCCTCCAGCGCCACTCTGGCGCCTTGAGCGCCAACCTCTCTAGACTCTCGCGCTCATAGCGCAGAGCTAGCGCTCCCCGCGCTAGATGGGGTCCTCATTCAAGGTATGGCGCCACCAGCGCCATTCGTTCTGGAGATTCGCGCTTTGAGCGCAACATCGGCGCGAGGAGCGCCGCAGTTAAGGCGCAGTTTTAAAATTTTTAAATTCCTTTTACCTTTCATTTCCTCACTCACACTCTCTCGACCCTCACCGTTCCTTCATCTGTGCGATCCCTCCCCATACCCAACCTCTTCACGCCTTCTCTGTGGCTTGCCTCTATTCATCTTCTCCCTCAGTGCTCTGCATTCTCCCACGTTTCCCTGCTGTGCATTCATACCCTTCTTCTTCTATGGCTCGCAACAAGGTATGAGCCTTACTTGCTGCTTTAATAGATTGGTCTAAATTGTGTTCTGAGGTCTCTGGTGAGTGGGCATCGTGCTTGGGTTTAAGGGTATATGGTTTTGTAAACGCTGAGTTCTTATAAATGTTATCTTGTTCAATTTATTGGAGCTTGGGTATGCAATTCAATCTGGGAATGGGTCTACCCTTTTGATGCTTGATTGCTGTAAATGTTCAATTGGAAGGGTCTGAGTGTATGCCTGTTAATGTCAACTGGTGTGCTGGATGTTGATGCACTGATGTTCCTTTGTGTTCCTTTGTGTTGTTGTGAGGTGAAACCTTCTGGAATAAATTTCTACTATCATAGTTTCCTATATTGCCTTATTGGTTTCACAATAACCTCAAGTGCATTGGCCTGTGTCTTTTGTTCATGACTCTATTTGATTGTTGCATTCATACTACTCTCTTGTTGTGGAATTGATCAATCCTGAATCCATGTTGAAAATAAGTTAGAACCCTGAACTTTGAATGATAGTATGCACTGAACCACAATTGCTTTTCTGTATTCCCTGCACTCAATTGCTTATTTGACAGCACTAAGCATACTTTATAAATATCAGTTTGGACATATTAGGCTCAACAGATAGGTAACCTATTCCCCTATTTGTGTTTCTGTCATGCTGACTCCTTGAATATGGATGTCCAATTCTATAAACAATATGCTTTCAAATTAAATCTGGGAATTGCACTCAAGTGTGATTCTACCTTTTGCCATGTTCTTAATTTAATTGGTCACTATGCATTCATAGTCACTAACTTGTGGGAATTTATATGTTGTAAATATGCTTGAATCTTTTCGACCTCTGTGCCTAAATGAATGATTGAAATCATGAACCCTATTTGTCACCATCCTTGTGGCCATATGGCTTCAAACCCAACTGGCGGTCCAGTGCATTTTGGTCTGATGTGCTTTATGCAAAGTCTTAAATTGGTCTAACTTGTTGCATCATTGGGCTTCAAGCCCTGCAATTCTTTTCTTTGAACCAAACTTTGCTGCATGCATAAATCTAAACATGATGCCCAATGGATTTACACTCACTGTTCTATTTCCTGGCCTTGAGTCTGCTATAAGATGCTACTTGCAATTGTTTGTTTGACCATTAGCTGTTTGCAACTGCTGCTAATGCATTAGTTTCCTTCATTGAGCTTAGCATGTCTGCATAGGATAACACAGTGGTGTCAACCTTCATATGAAGTTGTACATGTAATACCTTTTAGCAATGTCTCTGGTTTCGTTAGTCTGCATGTGCTTTCAAATTGCTTGGATTGTTTCACTTTCAATTAGTTTGGTACGTGTTAGAACTTAGAACTGCTATGATATTGAAAGATAGTCTGAATTGCATTAAGCTGAGCCTGATTCCCTACATAATCATTTTGTTGAAACTTAGCTTGATGTTAGCAATTTTGGTAGTGATTATGTGCTGTGAACATGCTTATCTTTCTGCCATCAATTTGCTGGACTGCATGATTGAACTCATGAAGCATGTAGGTCACCATTTTGTTCACCATCTGTTCAACCATATTTGAGGCATTGTTTTCCTGCTTTGATACTGGTCTGATTATTGTTGAATTGATCATATCCTGACCTTGAAACCTATACTCCCTGAGCAAGTTGATGCACATTCCTGTTCACCATATAGCTTCATTCTAAATCTGGGAATTCCACAGACACCAATGTGTAAACCAGAATCTGTGTTATGAAATGTTAAACTGATGGTGGATTGGATTTTGTTTTCCATGTGTAGGGTAAGCAGGTGGATAAGGGCAAGCAGAAGGTTACCTCCGGTTCTGCAGCAAGCACCCTCACTCCTTCGACTACAATGAGGGTCGCTTCTTATCTCGGGAGAACCAGGACCATTTCGACAAGTGGTACCTCCCAAAGAAGTTCATCCTCGAGCGCGTCATCGACTGGGAGGATCTACCATAGGACTCCCTCATCAGAGAGGTGATTGAGCGCCGCCAGTGGCAAACACTGGTCAGCTTCACAAATGAGAGCTCCAGTTCCATAGTGAAGGAGTTCTGCGCCAAAGTAGACCGGGCGACAGTGGCTGAGCAGCATCGCAGCTGGGTGAGAGGCGTGGTCGTCCCCTTCGACCAGGAGTTTATCGAGAGCTTCCTCCGGACCTCCCACGATGGATCTCGCCGTTGTCGCTTTGTGCAGAGGTTCAACAGGATCCAGCCCTTTCCTTGCACGGGCAAGGGCACCTATAGGGACAACATGCCTTCGCTTGCGGACGAACTCCGCCGAGGCATTACCGGGCGCTTCTTCGCTTGGCGGATGAAGACCGATTTTGATTATGTGCCCGAGAAGCTCAGGAGGAATGAGCTACATGCAGAGTCAGACTTCTGGCATCTGTTCATGAACTCCACCATTCTGCAGTCTTCTAACTTGACGGATGTGAATGTGGAGCGGGCTTGCCTACTGTATGTGCTACAGAGAGATACCAACCTTGATATCTCTTATGCACTCTCAGACCGTATCCTGCATATGATTCAGGACGGCAGCCCCAGATCCCACCTTGCTCACTCCTCTCTTATCTTCCATCTTTGTGTACACGCGGGCCTGGAGATCCCTAATGATGAGCCCCTAGACGTACCCCTGGGGAACACTCTTACGTAGAAGACCTACCAGGACTCCACCCGGCGCACACTTCAGGACCAACTCCTTCGTGCTGTGGACCTCTCCCAGGAAGAGATAGCCGCCCGAAGCCTGAGGTTCGGACCTCGGGAAGACTTGGAGGCTCCCATGCCAGCCCCAGACGTGCATGAGCAGCCAGCCACGTCCCCTCGCCAGCATGACCAGCCAGCCACTCCCTCCCCATCATCACCACCACAGACCACTGTTAGGAATTTTCTACCACGGCAAGCGTACCGTTGTATCGTTGTAAGTTTCAAATTTATAAAGATCGTCTCCACAGGGATTTGGGTTTACGTCAGTTATTTTTAAAATTAACAGTTTAGTAGTTTATGTACAGATAAAAGACGAGGATTCATTTGTTGTTGCGGAAAATGTAAAATAAAGATAACGGAAACAAGTAAATGATTACGGGAAATAAATAAACAGATACAAGTCAAGTGAATGTAGGATTAGGTTTCGTCTTACTTATCCCCTAAATTGATTTTACCTATGCATTTTCTATTCT
>PYAF01002271.1:86005-104439 GCA_007407185.1 Glycine tomentella
GCTTAGTGAATTAACCCTTTAAACTGAATTGAAAACCTAATTCCTTAGTGAAATCTATCAGTTCAAGCAATTAAAAGAACATATCATAAATTCTGCACTTACGCATCCCTATCCCTAGGTGATGAACAAATGTTATTCCAAACAGGTCAGAAATTAGAACCCCAACGTTCCCATTGCGAATCCTAACCCTAGATACTTAATTGAAGTGATCAATTCCAAATAAGAATAAGAAATAAGCATAGAATAGAATAAAACAATCAAAACATATTATTCAATACCAGTCAAATTACAGAGGAGTTCTCATCAGTTCATGGCCTTCCCACAATACAAGAATTAGCCTGCCATAGGCCTCAAGAACATCAAAGCAGTGGAATAATTCATCTCTGTGCAGAAACCTAGCTTTGATTCTTGATTTCTAGGGTTTAGAATAATGCTTTATGTAACTAATACAATGTAATTCAGCTGTTCCTGGATGTCCTTAGGTCTGTTCAGAGGCTTTGTATTTATAGAATGATTTAATTAAGGTAAGAAACCCCAAAACTGCACCAAATTTCGAAACAGATCTATTAATTAATAAAACAGAATCGACTTCACGCGACCCGCGCGGCTTCCCGCGCGATCCACGCGGTTTGTTCGAATCACTGGCGCTGATCGCGTAGATGTGGCGCGATTCGCGTGGATCTTTCGAGTTAATTGGCCTGGCTTTTTGTCCTTGGCGCTGATGGCGCAGCCCTGGCGCTGATGGCGTCGTGCTTTCGACCTATCCAAGCTAACCGCGTGGCTTCTCACGCTGATCGCGTGAGATCTTCGAGACTATGGCCTTCAATCCTGCACCTGGCGCGATCCGCTTGGATTCCCGCGCGGTCCGCAGGGGACTTTTAACTGAGTTTCCTTCTTTGCTTTGCCTTGAACTTCCTCTTTTTCACCTGAATTTAGCTCAATAGGTAAAGAATAAGATTAAAAACAATAATTTGATAAATTTAACTAAATCTAACCTAATTTCCTAATTATTTAACTAAATTAATACCTAAAACTATCCTGAAACTAAGATGTGTTTGCAACACATCAGTATTGCACAGCTCCATGAAGGTGGACAAATGAGTGTATGGATCTTTATGTTCTAATCCCAAAAAAGGATGTGATCCAATGAGACTGAGCAATGCGGTCTTCAATTCTACAACCTTTTTACTGAAAGGAGGAATGACTATGCTGTTGTAATGCTTTGGTCCTTGTTGATACGCATAGTCACCCAGAGTCCTCTTTGGTGGTCTATTTTCTTCTCCCCCTCTATCAGCCATATTTAGAGGTGACTTTTATAGGTGAAGGAGAATCAAAATAGAAGAAGATTCTCTTGGTAGCTTTTTGGTTGTTTTTTTTTTCTTTTCCTTATGGTTTTGGTAATTTCTAAATTAATATCGATGTAGCTGCAAGAAATTTACCTCAAAAAGGAAAAAGAACAAACTTGCAATAATTTGTAAGTACCGAGGTTAGGGAAAGTAAAAATAAAACACAAGATAATTTGTACAAAATTAAAAATAATAAAAGCAAAAAAAAAAAGTCCTATTCAACTGAGAAATTAAATTTGAAAGAACTGAGCGAGGGACTCAAGTCCCCAGCAACGGCACCAGAAACTTGTTACGTATTTTCGGCAAACGCACCGATTTGTCGTTGTAAGTTACAAAATTTATAAGATCGTCTCCACAGGGACTTGAGCTTACTCAGTTAATCCAAATAGAATTAAACAGTTCAATAGTTATGTACAAGTAGGTTGAGTGAAATTTCATTTGTTTGATAAAGTAACATAAAATTACTAAACTTAGTAAAATGAAATATATTTATTAGAAAGTGGGATTGGATTTCATCATTCTTATCCTTTTATATCCAATTAATATTACCATGTATAAATCAATTTATATCTTTATTGATGCACACTATTTTAGCTCGAATCAATCCCTCGCATTCGAGTTCTAAGGATATCTACCGAATATCGATCCCTCGCATATGAAGTAAATACCCCAGCATTAAGAATTATAATCATGCTTTATGAAATCAAAACATTATGCTCTATTCCTAGCAATGTAACATAATGAGTAAAATCATTCGATTCAAACCCTAGGATTACTTTCCAGTCTCACTTAGAGTTAAGTTCGTGAAACTAGTGATCAAATAGAATCAAACATTACGGACAGAATGAAATTACCAACAAGGAATAGAAACGATTAATGCGTAAATAAATATTAAAAGAGAGACATAGGGATAAGAAGATTACATCCAATCCTTAGAGAAGTTAGCTACTCATAGTGGAGAGAACCTCCTCAAGAGAAGAATTGATGAAGAAATTCGTCATCGCCTCTTTCCGGCAGATTCTCCGCACTAATCCTCATTTCTCTCACTTTCCTAACCTACCTAATACTACTATTTAACCTTCCTAAACCTAAGGAACAGCCTAAGCAAGAAGGGTGAAGCAAAAAGCATGCATTTCTCTCCAATTTCGTGGTCTATTTATAGGAATCTTCCTCCTTCCAGCTTCACTCGCCTAGGCCACCATTTTCTTCATGTTTTGGTCGCCTGGGCGAGCTTAACATATCTTCTTGGTACTTGTAGCTCGCCTGGGCGAGCAAAATACACTATGGTTGGTCGCCTGGGCGAGTTAAAGTCTTAATTCTGAAGAAAGCTTTGGGCCTTGATGGATTCTAGGCCTGGTTTGCTTGTTACACCTCCCATACTTGCTATATAAGCCTTATTTGCTTGCTTTGCTTATTCGGAAGCTTTGGAAATCCACGGAATCTATCAAAATACAAGACATGATTGGATTAATCTTCCAAAACAACTTTTATTTAAGTACTAAGCATATTTTAACTAGGTTTAGGCAAGTTTATAGGCAAAGTTAAATGGAATCAAAAGATAAGTGCCAACATTTAAAACATGATTTTAACTGAAATATGACACTTATCAACTGCAAGCAATTCTTTTTCAGTTGTTGCACAATTAATTTGAGCTTTATTTAAAATTTTGTTTGCATAATGTATAACATGGAAAAAATTATTTTTCCTTTGACCCAAAATTGCTCCTATAGCATAATCACTTGCATCACACATTATTTCAAAATCAAGTGTCCAATTTGGTGCAGTGATTATGGGTGCAAAAACTAGTTTTTGTTTCAAAGTCTCAAAAGCTTTTAAACAGGAATCATCAAAATAAAATGGAACTTCTTTGTTTAAGAGATTGCTCAATGATTTGGCAATCTTAGAAAAATCCTTGATGAAACACCTGTAAAATCCTGCATGTCCCAAAAAACTTCTGATGCCTTTGATATTTGTTGGTGGAGGCAATTTTTTAATGACGTCCACCTTGACTTTGTCAACTTCAATTCCATGAACATAAATCTTGTTACCCAATACAATACCTTCAGTTACCATAAGTGGCATTTCTCCCAATTGAGCACAAGATTTGTCTCAATACATCATTTCAAAATAGTATCAAGGTTAGAAAGACATTTATCAAAAGAAGAACCAAAAACAGAGAAATCATCCATAAAATATTTCAATGCTTTTTTCAACAAGATCAAAAAAGATAGCAAGCATGCATCGTTGAAATGTAGCAAGTGCATTACACAGACCAAAAGACATTTTCCTATAAGCAAAAACACCGAAGGGACACGTAAAAGATGTTTTCTCTTGGTCTTTAGGATCAACATTAATTTGATTGTATCCTGCCCATCCAATCCAATCCTCGCTTGGGTCAAGGCCCGCCATGACCCGTAGTATATCAACCTTGACCTCGAATAGGTCTTCGGCTTGAATCCGGGCCATTTGTATGTCATGGGCTGAAGGAGAGAAAAATCTCCCCAAAAGCCTCCGCTCAATGGATTCCACACTATCTCCCCCTATTATTTCATTTTTTGGATAAGGATAGGGGACGACAGGGGGAGCTACTTCATTTGGGGGAGACGTGAGCAAAACTCAGATTGGAGAAGAATATGGTCCCTGGGTTCCTTTTATTGGAACTTTGTTTCTATTTATTTTTGTTTATAACCATCAAGAAAACAGTAATGTTGTTGATCTGCTAGTCTCTCCAGCATTTGATCCATGAAAGGTAATGGAAAATGATCCTTTCTAGTGGCTTTATTGAGCTTCCTATAATCAATACACATTCTCCAACCCGTAACAGTACGAATTGGAATAAGCTCATTTTTATCATTTTTAACAATAATCATACCACCTTTCTTGGGTACTACCTGTATAGGGCTTACCCACTGGCTATCGCAGATAGGATATATCATTCTAGCCTTCAGTAGCTTGACTACTTCTTTTCTGACAACTTCTTTCATGTTGGATTGAGGCATCTTTGAGGCTGAGCTACAGGTTTATAATCCTCTTCCATTAAAATTCTATGCATACAATAAGAAGGACTAATACCTGTTAGGTCTGATAAGATCCAACCAATTGCTTTTTTGTTTTCCTGCAAAACTTTTACCAGTTTCTTTTCTTCTTCTTCAGAAAGATTTGCATTAATGATCACTAGTTTCTGGGAATCACCTGCAAGAAAAACATATTTTAAATTTGAAGGTAATACCTTTAGTTCCAGCTTTGATCCTCTTTTTGCTTATCTTCCTTCAATTCTTCAAAGAGAGATTGGTGATAAGGAATTTCTCTGCAATAATTCAGCTGTTGAAGACACTCTAATCTTTCTTTATCTTCACTTTCATCTCTGTCTTTGACTATTTTGGTCAATGCTTTCTCCAAACCATATTTTCTGTGAATTAATCTTTTAGAGTCAGAAATTACCTCATCCATAACATCAACTCTAAAACATTCTCTTTTATCTATTGGGTACTTCATGGCTTCAAGGACATTAAACTGTACTTCATCATCTTGTACCCTTACAATGAGTTTTCCTTGATCAACATCAATCAAGACTTTGGCTGTCTTCATGAAAGGTCTGCCAAGAATCAATGGAACTTCACAATCCTCATCCATATCCATCACCACAAGGTCGACTGGAAGGAAGAATTTGTCAACTTTCACCAACACATCTTCAATAATGCCATAAGGATGCTTAATAGTTCTGTCAGGTAGATGCAAAGTCATCCTCGTTGGTCTGATTTCCACTTCTCCTATCCGCTTGATCATGGACAAGGTATGAGGTTGATGCTTGCTCCTAAATCTAGAAGTGCTTTTCCCACTGATAGCCTTTTAATAGCCATAGGAATTAGGAAACTACTGAGATCTTTGGATTATTCTGGAATGGTCTTTTGGATAATTGCACTACAACCTACATCAAACTCTATTGTTTCATCATCCATGTATCTTCTCTTCTTTATGAGTAGATCCTTCATGCATTTGGCATATGTTGGCATATGCTCCAATGCTTCAGAGAAAGGAATGTTGATCTGTAGTTGTTTGAAAATGTCTAGGAAGCGCTTGTACTGCCTTTCCTTTGCTTTCTTTGACGGAGCATGTGGATCGAGCATATGTTGAACTAGTGGAGCGATTAGCACAACTTTGCCTTTATCAGTTGCTTGTTGCTTTTCTTTTTCACTTATCACCTTCTCTTCAATTTTTTCTTTTATCACTACTTCATAATTTTTCTCATTTTCTTTTTCAACTACTTTCTTTTCATCATTTTTTTTCTACAACTCCTTCATTTTTCTCTTTTTTATCATCCTTCAATCCAACCACAGTCCCCCTCCTTGTTGTGATTAACTTACATTGTTCTTTTGGGTTGACTTGTATGTTTGCTGAGAAAGATCAACCTCCATGCTCAGAGAGTTGTTTTGTGAGTTGTCCAACCTGAACTTCAAGATTTTTAATGGAAGCATCAGTGTTCTTTTGATTGGTGATGGACATCTGCATAAACATGAAAATACTATAAACATTCTTCAAATAACCAATAAGGGGGGTGAATTGGTTAATACCAACTTTTAAAACTTTTCTTGAAAACAATTTGTGGAATTAAAACAAGGATCATATCACACAATCACCCTTTATCAAAAACTGATTTTTTATTTCAATCTAATATGACCTTGAACTGCATGTAATGAATGAAATAACTTTTATTGATTGTCTATTGATTTCCAACCAAGAGTAATGAAAGATATACTGATAAAGATATAATCACACAACAATTTATACTGGTTCACCTCACAAACATGGAGGCTACATCCAGTGTCTTAATCAACACTAGGTTAGAGTTTTCACTATTTCAAATTATTCTTGTACAAGCACAACAAGTGACTATCTCTATCAACACTAGACAAAGATCTCGAATTCTAAAACACTATTAGAATACAAGTCACAAAGATCTTGAGAAACCTACTCAAATCTTCAAACCTAGAGAACCTTTCTGTAGAATGCTTTACAAGGAATTAATTTGAAATGTTACAATACAACAAAAAACTTAGTAAAACCATCATGTATGAATGAATGAATGAAAAATGAAATGAGATTACCATACAATCCAGGTAGAATGAATTCTATAGCTTGTAATCAATATCTTGAAATTTTCTTTTCTTTAGCACATCCTTTCTAAAATTCAGAAATCTTGATCTTTACAAGATGTATTAATCACTATGGAATCAGTTTCTTGGAAACATTAGAAAGCTTAGATTTTCTTTGGTAAGTCACTCAGAGATATATGGAATAATTCGCACAAGTTCTATATTTATAGAAATTACTTACAAAGGCTTTTAAAAAAAACAGAATTAACTGACAATAATCTATTAAAATGATAGTGTAATCGATTATTTTCCATATGTAATCGATTAAAGTAACTAAATAATCAATTAAATTGTTCCTCAGTAATCTGGAAACACATCACGAAAAGATTAATCGATTATTCCACAATGTAATTTATTAAAGCAGAAAAGTAGAGTTTTCTAAAAAGCCTATGTAATCGATTACGAGAAATGGTAATCGATTAAAGCAAAAAGGCATGGTTTTCCAAAATACACTATGTAATCGATTACCTTAATCATGTAATCGATTAAAGTGTTCTTCATGGTTTTTTCATATATGAATAAGAACATTCTAATCAATTAAACTACTATGTAATAAATTAAAACAGCAAGATTTCATTTTTCAAAAAACAAAGACATGAGAAATAGTTTTCCTTTGAAATCATTTTGTAACTTCTAAATTTTAATAACACCTACTTATGCAAATCCAATAATACATGCAAATGGCAATGCAAGGATCACAAAGCAATTTTCTTGAATCAAACTTAAACACATTATACATGTCTTTGTACTTGATTGGGCATGATAAAGCAAAAACAACTTCAAGCCATTCATCAAGCTTCTTCTTCATTCTTGCGTTTGATTCTTCTTGCAAATTCCCCTATATCCAACAAAATTGAGTGAGAGTTTCTTCCATTTTTGACAATCTATCAATTTGAGCTTGCTGTTGTGAACCTCTATTTGAAGGACCTGCATATGAGTTGTTACTGGGACCTATAAAATGAGGGTTAGTGGGAGCAATATATGCATTATTATTTTGTCTCCAGCCATTTGGTTGATTTGAACTTGAACCACCTCGATAGCCTTGGTAGTTTCCTTGATAATTCTGTTGAGGTTTGGTCTGATTCTACAAATAATGAGCCTCCTCTTCTGCTTGACAATCACCAGGTGCTAGAATGGCATTTTGAGTATCCAGCTCCATTATACCTTTCCTCTGTATTGGAGATCTATCATGATGAGATTGGTAATCATTGGCTGTTATGGGGTCAATGATTACAATTGCTTCCTCCGGACTCTTTGACATCATAATACCTCCAACTGAGGCATCAAGAATCATTTTTGTTTGAGGTCTCAAACCATTGTAGAAAACATGTAGTTGCGCAGCATCATCAAAGTTGTGGTTTGGGCACCTCCTCAATAATGATTTGAATCTTTCCCATGTCTCACAGAGAGGTTCATCTACTCCTTGGGAAAAAGTAGCAATTGTTGATTTTCCACTAATGAATCTGGATGGAGGAAAGAATCTAGAAATAAATTTTTCTTCCACTTCTTCCCACGTGCTGAGACTTTTGTTTGGTTGGGATTGAAGCCAAGTCTTTGCTTTACCTGTCAAAGAAAATGTGAAAGGTATGAGATAATCAACTTTAGCATCTTCGTCAAAAGCTCCCATGGTACTACATAGCTCCATGAATGTGGACAAGTGTGTATATGGTTCCTCATAATCCATTCCAGCAAAGGGATGTGAGCCAATTAGACTGAGTAATGTTGGCTTCAGTTCCACAATTTTATTGTTGAAAGAAGGGATGACCATGTTGTTGTAATGCTTTGGTCCTTGTTGGTAAACATAGTCACCAAGAGTCCTCCTTGGTGGTCTATTTTCTTCTCCACCTCGATCATCCATATTATCACGTACAAGTGGTTTTTTTGGAGAAGGAGAATCAATAGACGAAGTTTCAACTGGTGGCTTATTGGCTTCTTGTTTCTTTTTCTTCCTGTTTTTCCTTTCTGTCTTCATAATTTCTGGATCAAACAAAGTTTTATCTGTAGAGAACTTAGCTCGCATAAAGGCAAAAGAACAAACTACAATATCCTGTAAGCACCAAGGTTAACAAAATAAAATATAACAAGAGAAAATTTATACAAAATTAAAATAAATAACAAAAATAAGAAAAAGTTCTACTAAATTGAAAAATTAAATCTAAAACAACCGAGTAAGCGACTCAAGTCCCTGACAATGACGCCAAAAACTTGTTAGACTATTGGCAAGCATACCAATTATCGTTGCAGGTTACAGAATTTATAAAAGATCATCTCCACAAGGACTTAAGTTACTCAATTAATTCAAATAAAATTTAACAGTTCATAACTATGTACAATGAGTATAAGCGAAACTTCGTATGTTTGTGGAATAACGAAAAATAAGAATTTACGAAAATAACGGATTTAGTGCGTCGAAATTATGGAAAATTACGGAAACAAATAAAGTGAGTTTAATTAATTCAAGAAAAGTATAGGATTGGATTTCATTGTTCATACCCTTAGTATCCAATTAACATTACCATATATAAATCATTTTCTATCCTTATTGATGCACACGTTAAATCACCCCAAATCGATCCTTCGTATTTGAGAATTCTAAGGATATTTACTAAATATCGATTCCTCGCATATAAAATAAATATCCCAACATTATAATCATAATCTTATGTTGTTTGCAATCAAAACGTTATGCCTTATTCCTAGCAACAAAAAATAATGAGTAAAATCATTTAGTTCAAATCCTAAGAGTACTTTTCAATCAAACCTAGAATCTAATTTCATGAAACTAGTGATCAAGTAGAATCAAACATTAAGAACAAAATGAAATTACCAATACAGAGTAGAAAAGATATATTAAAAGAGATACTTAAGGGTATGAAAATTACATTCAATCCTTAGGAGAAGCTAGCTAATCATTGTGAAGAGCACACAATCAACTGAAGAAATGATGAAGGAAGACATCACCGATCCTCTCCGGCAGAATTTCCTCACTAATTTCTCTCTTCTCTCACTCTCTCTAAGCTCCTAAATTTGCTCCTCACGTTCTCTCCCTTTCAAGACTTTCATGCTTCTTCATTTGCATGCGTATTTATAGGAATTGGTGACCAGCTTAGGTCCACTCGCCCAGGATTTAGCCTTGTTTTACTCGCTTGGGTGAGTTAATCCTTACTCTTGAAGAAAGCCATTCTCCCAGGCAAGTTAAATACACATGATTCACTCGCTTGGGCGAGTTAAAGACCCAATGTTGAAGAAAGGTGCTAGCCTGGGTGAGTTCTGGGTGAATTTGCTTCAAGAAACTTCCTATTTTGACCTTTTTTCCCTTTTGTGTTTGTCTTGCTTGCTTTGGATGCTTTGACACACTTGATTTCTATCAAAATACCAAATTTGATTGGACTAATCTTCCAAAATGTAAACAATAACCTTTATATATGTTCCAACTACAAAAAAAATAGGATTAGGGAAAATTTATAAGCAATTCACTGAAATCAAAAGATAAATGTTAGCATTATAATCTTGAAATTAACTAAAAAATGGCACTTATCAGGGTACAATACTGAAAATGTAAAATAGAATTGAAAGCAGAACATGAAACAATTATAAAAGCATAAAAGCAAATCACAATCAATGCAAACACAAACAGCTTAAAGTAGAGCTTATTAAACTCATCAAGAACCATCCTAGACTCAATATTTTCTAGCCTAGACTTAATTTCTTCTATGGATGAGTTGGTCTCAGCCCTATGCTCATGATGTAAGGACAAAAGAGCATCCATCTTTTGAATCATAAGGGATTCAACAAGGTTGTACTGCTGCTGAGCAGGGCCTTCTTCAGCCTCTTGTTCTTCATCAGCTCTTTCTTCAGCATCTGCAGGTGGAAGTTGTTGTCCAACCATCTACCATCCATGAGGAGTTTTCACCAGACCAAGCTTGTTCAAATGTTTTTCCTTAATGAGGTTGGCGATGTTGTTTAATAGAGTAACACACTGTAATCGATTATTATTTAAAGTAATCGATGAATAAGAGTGATTTTGGTTCAGAATAATTTGTATGATATGTAATCGATTAATTCGTTGAGGTAATTGATTAATCCAGAGTTTTCAAATTTTTGGACTCGGTGTAATAGCAAGTGATTGATGAATTCGTCGAGGTAATCGATTACATAAGCATAAAATTGTTTCTTAAAAAGCATTCAATCATCAAATAATTGAATATTCCAATAAGTAATTGATTATTACAATCCATTTTGCAGAATATACAATGATCATGCAGCAGGATTTTCATTACTTTGCATTTTTTATATATGGTGATATGTGCCTAGCACATGATGCTTTTCAAGCTTAAGTAGATCGTTAAATGCATCATTTTATATGATAAATAGCTTCCAATTGGTGTGAATGTAACTTATGTGCTTCAATTAGGTATTTTGGTCAAGATTGAATGAATAGCAGGTGAATTAGCTAAGAATTATGCAGAGCAGAAGGTCTGGCACCATCAGCCTCAAGTCCACGCGATCAGCACCGCAAGCTCTGGAACCTGGCGCCATCAGCGCCAGGCTCGCGCCAGGAGCGTCACCACCTCTGGACCTTGGCGCCATCAACGCCAGGCCCGCGCCATCAGCGCCACGGCTTCTCCAACCCGCGCCATCAGTGCCGTGTTGGTGCCAGGAGCATCGTTCCTTCTAGATGTTGGCGCTGTCAGCGCCGTGCCCGCGCCAGGAGCGCCACAGGTCGCAGAGTCTACATAATGAGGGAAAAATAGAGATTTCACGGGCTACACTATAAATAATCGAAGCCTCAGCATTGGAGAAGAACTTTTGGACGAAAATCACTACCAAAGGAGGAGAAAGAAGGCTTGGGAGCTGAGCTAGGGTTTGGGTGTGAAGGGAATCCCTTCCTCTTCTTTCTTGTATATCAACAAGCATGCTTCTTTTTGTTGTGCCAAGGCCATCCATGTTTAGGTTTGGCTAGTTTCCTTTTGTAGTTAGGGCAAATACTCTATGTAAATCTCATTTGGAATGGATTGAATGTTATTATTCCTTTATGCTATGTTATTTCATTACACTTTGCTTGAATCTCTTCATCTCTTTCTTAGACCTGATCAATCTAGGTAAGAGCTTAGAGTTAGGTTTACAATAGGGATATTGGGGCTCTAGTCTTGGAACCAAGTGTGGTGACTTGTTTTACATCACCTAGGGATAGGGATGTAGGCTTGCAATCCTTTCTAGTGCATCACTTAATGCTTAACCTAACCAATATCACTAAGGGATTAGGGTATTGAAAAGGGTTAAAGGGTTAATGTTACTAAGGGATTAGGGCTTAACCATTATTGAATGAGGATGCATGATTGAATAGCTAGTGTAGATGAATGTAGTAAACAATCCATGTAAGAATGTCAGGAGCATGGGGCGTGGGTCTCCCTAGCTACATTAACTTATGTTTGGTACAACCATTATCCATCTTGTGTATATACTTTATGTTTATATTTAGTTTTTACATTTACTTGTCCACACACATTTCTCTCATATCTTTTGTCATCCGACCTATAGATTCAATTTATAATCTAATTGGTCAAACAATCCTCGTGGGACGATAACTCTCTTATCACTTTATTACTTGAGCGACCGGTGCACTTGCCGAGTACCCAACATATGGTCAATCATTCAGTGAATCATCATTTAGAAAGGCTATTTAATAGCACGCTAACATATGTTGGATTCATCAAGTATACCTAGCATGATTCTAAGTGCATAAAACCTATCTCTTGCCAAGGGTTTTGTAAAGATATCAGCAATTGATTAAGTGTATCTACAAACTCAATTGTATAGTTACCTTTTTGGATATGATCCTGAGGAAGTGATGCCTTATGTCAATGTGTTTGGTCCTTGAATGCATAATTGGATTCTTGGATATGTTGATGGCACTAGTGTTGTCACAGAGCAGGGGTATTGCCTTTAACTTTACACCAAAATCTTGTAGTTGTTGCTTCAACCATAGACTTTGAGCACAACAACTTCCAGCTGATATGTACTCAGCTTCAGCAGTTGATAAAGCAACACAAGATTGCTTCTTGCACTGCCAAGAGATTAGTGTGCTGCCTAATAGGTGGCAAGTTCCACTAGTACTCTTCTTATCCAATTTGCATCCTGCAAAGTCAGAGTCAGAATATCAAATTAAATTGAGAGATGCACGTTTAGGATACCAAAGTCCCACTTTTGGTGTTGATTTGAGATATTTGAAGATCCTCTTGACTGTAATGAGGTGTGATTCTTTAGGATTTACTTGATATCTAGCACACAAGCACACACTCGGCATTATGTCTGGTCTACTAGCAGTCAAATACAATAAGGATCCAATCATTCCTCTGTATTTTGACTCATCAACACTCTTTCCTTTTTCATCTGAGTCAAAGTAGGTTGATGTTGCCATTGAAGTTGCAGCATCCTTGCTTTTCTCCATTTCAAACTTCTTGATCATTTCCAGGCAATACTTAGTTTGACTAAGAAATGTCCCATTCTTCATTTGCCTGACTTGAAGTCCAAGGAAGAATGTTAGCTCTCCCATCATAGACATTTCAAATTCATTATGCATTGAGATGGAAAATTCTCTGCACAAAGCTTGATTAGTTGAACCAAATATAATATCATCAACATAGATTTGAACCAACAAGATGTCATTGCCACTTCTCATAATGAACAGAGTTTTGTCCACTTGTCCTCTTATGAAAGATTAGCTAAGCAAGAAGTTGCTAAATCTCTCATACCAAGACCTTGGAGCTTGTTTTAAACCATAAAGAGTTTTTATCAGTTTAAACACATGATTTGGATATTTGTAATCAACAAAGCAAGGAGGTTGATCAACATAGATTTCCTCCTCAATATATCCATTAGAAAATCACTTTTAACATCCATTTGAAACAATTTAAAGTCCATTAAACATGCATATGCAAGCAGCAACCTAATGGCTTTTAACCTAGCTACTGGAGCATAGGTTTCATCATAGTTTATGTCTTCCTCTTGGTTGTAACCTGGTCTTGTTTCTAACTATGATGTCACTCTTATCAAGTTTGTTTCTAAAAACCCAGTTAGTACCGATAGGTTTATGAGAAGAGGGTCTAGGAACAAGTTCCCAAACTTCATTTCTCTTGAACTGATTCAGTTCATCATGCATGGCAATCATCCAAGGTTCATCAAGCAAAGTTCTGTCAATGTTCTTTGGTTCAATCTGTGAGACAAAAGCCATATCACATCAAAGGTTTCTTAGTGAGGATCTAGTAGAAACTCCCTTGGAAACTTCCCCAATTATGTTGTCAAGGGAAAAGGTCTTTTGTAGTTCTCCAATCCTTGGGCTTTTGAATAGGTGTTGATTGTTCCTTTTCTTCATTTGAATTTGCCTTTTCTTTTTCATTTGATCCATTTAGTTGAATAAATTCTTCCATTGGATCTGCATCAATATCACACTCTTTTTCCTCTTTGGAGGAGTTAGATTCATCACATATAACATGAACTGATTCCTCTATGCACAATGTTCTTTTGTTAAAGACTTTATAAGCTTTACTTTGCAAAGAGTAACCAAGAAAGATCGTTTCATCATCTTTAGCATCAAATTTTCCAAGAGAATCTTTACCATTGTTTAAAACAAAACACTTGCATCCAAATGCTCTTAAGTGAGAAATGTTTGATTTTCTACCTTTGTAGAGTTCTTAAGGGGTTTTCTTTAAAATAGGCCTTATGAGTAATCTATTCAAAGTTTAGCAAACTGTACTTACAAAACCTGCCCAAAAATGTTTAGGCAAATTTGTCTCATTAAGAAGAGTTCTTGCTCTTTCTTCAAGGGATCTATTTTTCCTCTCTATAACACCATTTTGTTGGGGTGTTCTTGGAGCTGAAAAATTGTGGTTGATTCCATTTTCTTCACAAAACTTTTCAAAATACTCATTTTGGAATTCACCATCATGACCACTTCTTATTAAGATAATATTGCAAACTTTTTCATTTTGAATGACCTTGGGTAATTTTCTAAATTCCATGAAAGCATCACTCTTAGATCTTATAAACAAAGTCCATGTGAATCTAGAGTAATCATCAACAATAACAAGTCCATAGAAATTACCCCCCAAACTCATAGTTCTAGAAGGACCAAATAAATCTATATGAAGCAATTCAAGGGGCCTAGAGGTGGAAACAACATTTTTACTTTGAAAAGAGATCTTAGTTTGTTTCCCTTTTTGACAAGCATCACATATGTTGTCCTTCTCAAACTTTAAGCTTAGGCAAGCCAATGACTAAATCCTTTCTTATAAGCTTGTTCATATGATGCATTTTTATGTGACTAGCTCTCCTATGCCATAGCCATGTATCATTAACTTTACTAACTAGGAAATTAGTGTTGTGAATGAATGTATGTTCAATAAAGAGAATATAGATGTTACCCTTTCTTTTACCAACATGGATAACCTCACCCGTTTGACCATCACATATCAAACAACAATTGTCATTGAAGGAAACTTTGAGTCCTTTGTAGCATAGTTGGCTTATGCTTAGGAGATTGTGCTTCAAACCTTCCACATAAAGAACATTCTTTATCTTGATTTTGAAGTTGTCTCCTATATTTCCTTCTCCAATAATATTTCCTTTGTTATTATCACCATAAGTGACATATCCTCCATCTTTAAGGGTCAAGTTTGTAAGCATGGACATGTCACCTGTCATGTGTCTAGAGCAACCACTATCAAGGTACCATAATGCTGATTTTGCTCTTAGACACACCTACAAAAATCAATTTAAGTAACAAAAATAGGTACCCAATGTGGGTTGGGTCCATAGGAGTTAGTTGGCTTTCTTTTTCTTTTTGGCACCCAAATGCATTCACCATTAGGCACATAGTATCTTCTAGCATAGCACTTATGGGATGTATGACCTCTCTTCATACAATAATTACAAGTGATAGTTTTTTTTGCTCTTTCAAAATGAGTCAATTGTTGATGTTTGTTTTTTGAAAAGCCTTTTTGATACTTTTTTTAGGCACAAACCTAGGGTTTGAACCGAATGATTTCACTCATCACGTTACGTTACTAGGAATATGGCATAACATTTTGATCGTATTAAACACGCGATTAGGATCTTAATGCTAGGGTATTTTATTTAATCTGCAAGGAATCGATATTTCATAAATATCCTTAGGACATTAAAATACAAGGAATCGAATTAGGGTTACTCAAAGCGTGCAACAATAAGAATAGAAAAATAATGCATAGGTAAGATTGATTGAATATAAAGGGGATAAGTAAGACGAAATCCAATCCTACGCATCCCTTAACTTAAAACTCGTTTATTTATTTTCGTAGTTTTTATCTTTGTCTTACGTTACATCATCAAACCAATGAACATTCGTTTAAACCTTCTGTACATAAACTATTGAACTGTAGAAATATTTAAATTAACTAACATGAACTCAAATCCCTGTGAAGACGAACTTCATAAATTTTGTAACTTGCAATGATATCACGGTACACTTGCTGAAAATACCTAACAGACACATTTTGAAATAAGTCTTTGTAATCGATTATGATTTAGTGGTAATCGATTAAGGTGTTCTTCATGGCTCTGTAATAGATTACACAAGCCGGTAATCGATTAACTCGAATATAACTGGCTCTTTTAGGTACTTGAATACAATCTGGACAACCTTGTCCAAGTTCATGATATTATTTGACAAAGTTGTTGGCCCCGACGCACGACATCACTTGTCCACCCTCAGGGGCTGAAGCTCTTATCATTGCTACCATGACACTGTACATAAGTAACGCTCTTTGACCCTCTTTCGCCCATAACTTGGCTTAGAGGCTGGGAGGCTTATGTAAAGTCCAAAATGGTAAAATGACACGTGACCATCACTAAAAGGTCACTATACGCATGGACACCCTCCACGTCAGCACCACTACATTAATAATGCTTATTCATTCTCCAAGTCTCAACCTAGACACACGCGTCCGCCCTCCTTGTCAGCCTACAGGAGCGCGGACGTCGACCTTCTACAGGAACACGGACGCCCACAATCCATATCTCCTTATTCACAACATATCAACCATGCTCGGTCATTCAAATAGGTGTACCAACCTTATCTCCTAATATATCAACAAGTTATCTACAAGCTGTTACTTATCTACAAGTAACAGTATATTAATAAGTTACACATTATCTTCTATTTAAATTAGATAACTGTCTGCTGTTATTTGTTATTATCTTATCAACAAATTACTAACAAACAAAGGTCCAAAGCCCATACTCCACGCTATAAGGACAGCCATACAAGTTCTCTTTAGATATATCTCAAATTCTTAATACACCTTCACGTAATGTGACATATACATTACATTATACTAAGTTTACACTCTCTCATAAATTTAATTATTCTCTTATAATTGATGTACTTACTTGATCATCAGAGTGTATTTCCTTTGATTTGCAGGTTCTTCCTCTAAACAATGTTGACTCTTCATCCGACGTACAGAATTTATATTCCATATTGGCCACACCTAACTCACACGTGAAATTTCCAAATTTTGGTAAGATCAAATGTATTTTAAAATTCAGATAGTAACGTACGTACCAAACATGGTGATATATATAAACTAGCCACCTTTATATTGTGTGGATTAGAAGGCTCTTTCAATTCACATTTACTGTAACGCCTCTCTTGACTCTCTCTCGTGCTTAATTAATTTTAATTAAAAACTCGTGTCCACTTTGTATTAAAATAATCTTAGTTGTAAATTTTTCATGAAATTTTTTTTCACTTTGCTTGCTAATTTTTATGATTCGTAAGTAGCGTAAACGATTTTCCTTACCACGGTTCATTTATAATAAGAATACAGTCCATGATACAGTCCAAAGTCAGTTATCAAAATAATACACAGACTGTCTATTACAAATTACATGCCATATGAAATTACAAATTACAGCAAACAATTCATCAAAACTTCTTCAACAACCTTCATCTACAACTCATGCTTTCCTGTTCCTCTGCTCGTCCAAATGAATTGGGGTCCTCACAGGTGTCAACCACAGACACAAATCAAGTAAGTTTATGACAAACATAGTTTGAATAATATATATGTATATACACAGATGGATAAAGTCTTAATCATAAAAAGACCACACAACTTATACAGAATACAGATCATCATACATATATTCAACTGTGTGATGCATAAGATGCATGCTCATCTTTTTATATGATGCATGACTGAGATCTCAGGTTCTTAATATCTCATTATTAGTGGCCACAGTCAAGATAGCCCAATCCCAGTGGCACACCTATCCATTCAGTCGGGGTAGGGCAGGGGCGCGTAGGAATGTCACCTCCACCTATGTGATCATCATGGTGATGTGGTCCTCCCTGAAACACACTACCCCCAGTTCAACTCCTCTGAACGCATGGACTCGGTTTAGCTATCTGACAAACAACTTCACGGATTAATCCCCGCCAGGCATAACTCCACGAATTAACCCCCGCCAGGCATATGCGTATGAAATGCATGAATGATTCATTTTATCAAGTCTTTAAACATCTTTACAACTTATGGCATATGCTTTTTAGAACAACACATAAAGCTTATTTTCATCATCACATAAAACTTTACACCACAATCTCAGCAAACAGCCATAATTCCCCCCAACTCTTGGAATCCATAAATAATCACCATACAACACAGGGATTCCAATTATTCCATCATCAACATAACACAATTCTTAATTGGTTTCTCAACATCAAAATCTAATTTATTTCTCAACATCAAAATCATAAACCACCAAGCAACATGTTAATTTTATTAAAGTATATAGAATTACTCAACAACACAGACACTTTGTATATAACACATGCACCCTTTTAACAATAATATAAAACTTTATAAAACCATGCCACACGGATTCATCACAT
>PYAF01002271.1:112957-136856 GCA_007407185.1 Glycine tomentella
CTTAGATATTGATTATGTTATGTTACCATTTATTTCTATAAGACTTAAGCTATGTTATCATTTATTCCTATAAGACTTTAGCTTTGTATACCATGTGTTTGTTAAAATGCCTCAATGAACTAAAAAAGGGTACATAGATGATGATTTGGATGAGTAACCTTAAATAACTTAAAGAAATAATTAACTTGAATCTAGTCTAGTAAGAAAGTGATTAAGTAACCTAACTATTTATACTTTGTGGCTATGTATACTTTACTTGTTTTACTAAGATTGTGTGTTACTTTATTACTTGCTTGATGTTGTACAAAAGTTGTACTAAAGTTTGCATGTTATTTTGTTATTTACTTGATATTCTAATAAAGATGGTATGATGTATATTAATTGGATGTTTATATTAAAGTTTATATGGTGAAAAACACGAAAATTGACATTTCTCCCTCATCCAAGCCTTCCGCAACCTCCCTCCACCCTTTTCCACCACCCACAACCACCATCAACCACCACAGGCCGCCGTTGCTTGCCACAAGACCCCGACACGGAGAAGAACCACTTAATCGGAGCAGAATCTTTGAAAATCTTCTCGAAGTTTTAGTAGAGAATGGAGCCTCCAATCCTCCTTTCTTGGTTTCTTTGAGGTAATCTTAGTTTCATTTGTCTTTTTATAGCTAGTTTAAGCCTCTCTTGATATCTCTTGTGATTCGGGTACCGTTATTGGCTGTTTCTATACTTCCCTTTAAAAATCCTTTGAAAATAAGATGTTGTAAAAGTCTCCTTTTTATGAAATTGATGTCATTTTTGTGATCCTTGTTGAACCCTGGTCACATTGATGTGATCGAAATTTCAAACTGATGTCTTTTGATGTGAACTCCCAAAAACACTGTTTAACCCCTTTTTGATTTGAGTGGGTATTTGACCCCAATTGTTAACTTTGATCTTTCCTTTATAATCTATACTAAATTGTCTTCAATTTGGTATGTAGAACTCTATGTTCGGACAAACACGCATTTTGAAGGATCGTGAAACAACTTCGCTGGGCTGTAATAGGAAGAACTCCTGGTTAAGTAATGGGAGTTTATTATTTAGTTATAGTTTTGGCACTATAGTTGGGGGTCAGGGAGTCCAACTATGAAGATAACTGCTTGTCCCTGCTGTGTGCTGGTTTTCGAGAAAAAATACTTTTTTAACTAATGGGATGCGATGTATTTATAATTGATATGCGTTTGTTCCTGTGTGTGTTTGTTTTCAAGAAAAACGGTGTTTTTAACTAATGGGATGCGATGAATTGGCTTGTTGATGGATAAAACTGTGAATGATATTATTATTGTGATGATTAAATTTTTGGAAAAAGTCTTAATTACATAAGAGATTCTACCCAAAATTTTATAATATGTTTTCCTATTTAATTCTTTATTAAATTTTTAAATGGGTATAAGAGTGTATTTTCTATATTGTAGTTATCCTCTTTAATTTAGAATTTTCCTAAAATATCAGTCTCGTGGTAATAAGGATTTTGGATGAATGAGGTGATATTGATGTCATTGATAATGTTGAAATGAGATGTTATTGATGTATTGGTGATGATTGAATGAAATAATGATGATGTGTTTGATGATGTACAAATGAAATAATGTTGATGTAGTTGATGATGTTGAAATGAGATGACTTTGATATGTATGATAATGAATTAGATGATGTGATGTGGATATTGATAATGACATTGATAAGAGATTATGTTGATGCTAATAATGTCATTATGTGATATGGATAAATATTGACACCCATGGGGAGTGCGTGATGGTTACCTTGCGAGGAAGGATGTGTTTGAAAATACAATGAACACTTATGCAAATAAACCAAGAGGGGGGGGGTGAATTGGTTTTACCTCAGAGTTTTAAAATTTCCTTTCAATATTTATAACAGCGAAAGACTTCAAAATGATCGTATCAATTTAAAATCAATTAGAAGCCAATTTACTTCATCAATCAAATTACTCTTGTGCAGTAACCAAGTTTATATGATGAACAAATTCTACAAGAATTTAATGAAATATAAACTGAAATCTAATACACACAAGATTTATACTGGTTCACCTCTCAACTTCAGAGGTTAATCCAGTTTTCTTCCAACCAAATCTTGGTTAGAGTTCCACTATAACAAATACCTGTTCTTTACAAGCTTATAAAATGATCTCTCTTACCCTCCCTAGGTAAAATTCAAAATTTACTCCCTATAGACTTTTCAAAAGATCAAGAACCAGAGATCCCCTCTCTGTTCTTCCCTCTAGAAACTCTTTCTAGAAAAAACTTTAAAGAATTCAAATGTTATATGGAAATACAACACAATTATACAATCAATAATAACAAAACTCAAGTTTTAAGTTCAAGAAAGATATCACCTTATAATCCTCAACAATTACAATGATATGAATGATTCAATCAACCTGAGATTATATGCAAAAGATGACTACCAATCTTTCTTGATTGCTTCTTTGAGCACTAGCTTGAATATTTCTCTTCAAACAATAAGTATCAAAACTCAAAACTCATGTAAATCTCAATAACACTCAATACATTTGATTATCTCACTAATTTCAGCCTTGGGTACACTTGAGAATTTTAGAATATGTATATCACAAAGTTTGCATGAGCATCTCTTTCTTTCTTACTTTATCTCACTCAGACTCAGCTTTTCCATTTACAAAAAACTGTTTTAACTAACTGTTTTAATTCGTCAATATAATCGATTATTTTAACTATTGTAACAGATTATTTTAACTATATAATTGATTAAATTGTTCATCAGAAATCTAGAAATCTGTTATGAACAAAATAATCGATTAAATCACCTGATAATCGATTAAGCCAGACAAACTAAGTTTTACAATGCACACATATAATTGATTAAGTACCTATTTAATCGATTAACACAGACCATGCCTAAAACTTCACAATGCATATTTAATCGATTATTAACATCTGGTAATCGATTAAACCAGATGAACATGCTGCGTAAAATTATGCAGAAGTTTATGTAATCGATTATTTCTCAAGATAATTGATTATCACAGAAAGTTCCTAATTCTGTGTAAAGCTAATTTAATCGATTACGAACCAGTGGTAATCAATTAAAATGTTCATAAGGCATTTTCCAGAAAACATTCACACGCCTGTAATAGATTATTTCACCTAAGTAATCGATTAAAGCAGTGAAAAAATGTTTTATACAATTCCTAATTGCCTTTATGAAATTCTATAAGTTTGCTTATTACCACATGATTAATTCCTAATAAATGAATGTATGAATGCAAGAATTATCAATAGCTAATGAGGATTATAAAGCTTTATCTAATGAACCAAGCTTAAACACAATTACATATGCCATCAAATTGATTGGGCATGTAAAATATCAAAACTCATTTACTTCAATCATCTTTGAATCCTTTACTTCAGCTTCTTTGATTCTAACAGTGTTCCTAGCCAGGTCATGCATTGATGGTTCCCATGGTTGTCATTGTGTGATGTGAATATACATGGATACCCATGGGGGGTGTATGACTGGTTACCCTTGCGAGGAAGGATGTGTTCCTAGCCAGGTCATACATTGATGGTGCCCATAATTGTATGTTGTGTATGTACATGTGGGATGCAGTGACCAATTGGTTACCCTTGCGAGGAAGGATGTGTTCCTAGCCACGGTCAATGCATCGGTGAGCCCATATTGGTGTGTTATGTATGTACATGGGGGGGTGTATGATGGGTTACCCTTGCGAGGAAGGATGTGTTCCTAGCTGGTCATACATTGATGATGTCCATGTTTCATACTTCATTTACATTGATGAAAATAGGATGGTGGCAATAGGGTACAGAGGTACTAGGGGGCATCTCTGTTTGGATCTCCCTTGTGACTCAGGGCTGATCACCATGGGGGGAGCGGCCTGTACACGAAAAATGACCTTGACGAGCTACTACATCATTTTCCTGAAAGAGGCTATTTCCATAAGGATGGTACCACATTGCATGCTGATAGATGAGTCAGGTGCATGCATCATTCTATGCATGATTGTTTGAGTTGTGAAATGCATTGGATGATTGGTTTGTTGAGTGTGTATTGGAATCATGGATTTTTGTTAATGATTATGGTGAGTAATGTTGTTTCCTTCCCAGTTGCTGCTATCTAAAGTTTGTTGGTTTTATATAATAAACTCACCCTTGCTTTTGTTGTACTGTGTGGTTGGTACCTGTGATGATTGAGAACTTTCGTTCATGTGAGCAGATGAGCAGCAATAGGTGACCTTGGAGGGAGATCTTCTTTTTGGTTGGAGCCGCTAAGCTAACGTGATGACGTTTGATTTCTTTTTGGAGAAAGAGTTGTGTTTTGTTAATCAACTCTTTCTTAGTTAGTTCTTTGGCTTTTTGTTAGATATGTAATTTCAGGTGTATATACATGTAAAGCTAAAGGAAGTTCTAACATGTGGATGACATGTACTGATTTAATATATATGTACATATGTGTTTAAATATGTAATTGTAATACGTGTATAATAATTGTATTATAGCGAAAAATTTACCATAATTTTCATAATCAAATTAATGAATTTTTACTTAAAAATTAAATTTTGTACGATAAGAGTTAATAATATAGTAGCGACGAGGCGGGTCGTTATAGATGAGCCCTGAGGATTCCTACAAGGTGATTGTTAAAGCTTGCAGGAGTGATGATCTCCCTTTCTTGAGGCGACGCCAGATGGTCCACCTTTCTTTTTCATGTATTGGTGCCTCTTCGAGGTACTGGGTCTTCTTGTTCCACTGTCTCCCTTCCAATGTGCTCTTCTTGAACACTTAAACGTGGCCCCCTCCCAGCTTCACCCCAATAATTGGGCAATAGTGAGGGCGTTCGAAAATCTTCGCCCCTTCTTCAATATTTGACCCAGTGTGTCGGTATTCTTGTTCTTTTTTCAAATGAAATTGACAGTTAAGATTGGTTGGCTCTCCTTGAACATTGTCTCCAAGAAGCTGTTCGAGTTTGAATGGAACGTCTTTCATCATTTCAAGGATCGTTTCTTTACGGTCCGCGCTGTAGACGTCATGGCTCAAGGGTTGCCACTAATGTTTAACCTGGATGGGAAGCCTCATTTCTCGTTCTACTGGTAGTCCGATCCCACTAGGTTCAACTCATTTGATGAGGACTTGTTGACCTTGGTGGAGAGGGTGGACAAAGCCATCTTGGAACAACTGTCGACTTCTTTGGATGTGCGAGCTATTTTGTCTCTTCCTTCAGCGGATGACCCTCTCACTGCTCTAGGTGGTAAGATGTCCCACTTTTTCTTCTTTGTCTTCTTTTGTGTTGATGTATTTACCATTGACCTGTATTGACAATTGTCATGTTCTGTTTGCTTTGTAGGTATAATGGGCAATTTTCCTTGGAGATGTTTGGTGAAGCATGCTGGTGAAAACAATGATGTACACACACGATTAAACAACAGGGAGGGGGGTGAATTGGTTTATAACAAAAAGTTAAAAATTTCTTTGAAAAACAAACTAGCATCGGAAATAAAAATGGATTATATCACTTAATCACCCTTTGTCAAAATCAGAAATTTTCTTTCAATCAAGATACACCTTGGATTGCATGTTATGTCAGAATCACTTCTTGTTGATTACGATATGATCACCCAAGAACAAGTAATGAAAGATAACCAGATTAGAATCAAGAGACAACAATTTATATTGGTTCACCTCTCAAAAGGGAAGCTACATCCAGTTTCTTCCAACCAACACTAGGTTAGAGCTTGACTAAATCAAATTTTGTTCTTTACAAGCTTTTACAACTAATCACCTTTATCAACCCTAGATAAAGAATTGAAATCTAAACCATATACACTTATAAAGACCAAGAACCAGAGTACACCACTCTGTTCTATCCTCCGGAGAACACTACTCCAGAAAAAAACTTTAAAGAACCTTTTTGATCTTAGAAAATACAAGAACTAAAAACAGACGAAACAAATCACAATTAAGAGTTCAAGAAAGATATCACCTCATGATCCTCAGTATATGAATGAGATGTATTTTATCAATCAAACAAAGTTTGAATGAATGCTTTGCAGAACACAACTTTCTTGAAACCTCTTGTTTAGTCTTTGTTCAAAACAACATGATCTTTGATGTATGAAAATAGAGTTTTGAGTCAAGATGTAGAGAAAATCTTTTCTCAGACTTTTTGAGCTTTTTTGTAGTGAATGAGTACTTTGTAAAAGAAAGATGTATGTTTTCTCACATTCTGAGATATTGTTAAAAATCATAGACCCAATAGTTTTTTTTTTTATAGAAAATAGAGTAAGCTCAATGTAATCGATTAAATCGTTAATGCAATCAATTATTTTAACTAATGTAATTGATTAATACACAAAATAATTGATTAAAGTGTTCTAAGCTGTTTCTGGAAAACGTATAAGAGCAATTTACTCGATTAAATCATTGTGTAATCGATTAAAGCAGTCATAGCAGATTCAACCTTAAGCTTATGTAATCGATTACATAGTATGGTAATCGATTAAAACAATCATAGCAGATTTAGCCTTAAGCTTATGTAATCGATTACATAGTATGATAATTGATTAAAACAATCATAGCAGATTCAGCCTTAAGCTTATGTAATCGATTAAAGTAGTCATAGAAGATTCAACCTTAAGCTTATGTAATCGATTATATAGTATGATAATTGATTAAAACAATCATAGCAGATTCAGCCTTAGCTTATGTAATCGATTACATAGTATGGTAATCGATTAAAGCAATCATACTTGTTTTTAAGTTTTTACACTATGTAATCGATTACCATTTGCCTGTAATCGATTACTATGTTCTTCATGGCTTAAGTAATAGATTGCCAATGTTGGTAATCAATTAAATCAATGCTAAAATGAGTTTTCCAAAACTTAAGCATGAGAAATCAATTTCTTTATGTTAACATGAAAACCTTTATGCTTTAATAAAATCATGTATGCATGTTAATGATCAAGTTTATGCAATGCAAGGATCATAAGATATACCTTTTAAACACTTAACAAATTACAAATGCCTTGACATGTGAAAAGCTAAAATCTTTCTCCTAAGGCACAGGCTTCATCCTTGACTTGATTCTCTTCATGCTCCCCCTATATCCAACAATCTCCCCCTTTTTGGTTTTGAGCATGCCAAATATTAATTGATCATTTGTTAGCCTTTAAGTGCTTTGAGGGATGAATGATAGGAGTCTTATATTTGATAACCTGAAATGAAATCAGTCTTTTGCCAAGAGCAAGTGTTAAGTATGCTTGCATAAATATAAATTGTTCCTTAAATTGCACCCCCTGACTTAGGTAATTTTCATAAGGTTCAGAGCAATAAAAACAGAGCAATCATGTTTTATGTGTTCATTTTATTTCTCCCCCTATTTGGCTTATCAAAGACAAAAATAGAACTGTTGAGATTATAAGTAAGCAGGATATGAAACATAAACTAGAATTTCATTTAATAAAGGGAAATATGTAGTACTTTAATCATTAATGAAAACAATCAGAGCAAAGCAACGTGAAAACAGAACCATAAACATATGAAAATAAGAAATAAAATTTGCAACTTTTGCATAAACGCACAGATAATCGATTACACAAGCTCGTAATCGTTTATTTCAAAGCAAACAGAGACTTTTGAAATGCAATGTAATCAATTAAATCGATCTCTAATCGATTACTCCAGTGCATTTTGCAAACAGGAGTCATTTTCAAACAAGTTGTATTCGATTATTTCGTTATCTAATCGATTATAATAGTGAAAAATTGATTTTGAGAAAGCTTTGAATAAGCAGTAATCGATTATTTCGTTAAGTAATTGATTACTCCAGTGAAAATATCTTTCTGGATTCAATGAAAACATCAAGTAATCGATTAATTTGTTACAATAATCGACTACTCCAGTAAGAATTTGCTTGTGAAGAGCTTTTAAGCATCAGATAATCGATTATATCACACTATAATTGATTATAACAGTCAATTTTGCAGTACTAATACTGTAATTCAACAACATTAGCATATTCAAGCATATTTGATACATGGTCAATTTTCATATGAATTGTTATGTAGAAAAGCAAATTTGTAGCATGCTAGCATATGTTTGATTCATCAAGGATACCTAGCATGTTTCTAAATGCATAAAATCTATCTCTTGCCAAGGGGTTTGTAAATATATCAGCCAATTGATTAAGTGTATCTACAAACTCAATTGTACAGTTACCCTTTTGGATATGATCCCTGAGGAAGTGATGTCTTATCTCAATGTGTTTGATCCTTGAATGCATGATTGGATTCTTGGATATGTTGATGGGACTTGTGTTGTCACAAAGCAGGGGTGTTGCCTTTAATTCTACACCAAAGTCTTGTAGTTGTTGCTTCAACCATAGACTTTGAGAACAACAACTTCCAGCTGATATGTACTCAACTTCAGCAGTTGATAAAGCAACACAAGATTGTTTTTTGCACTGCCAAGAGATTAGTGAGCTGCCTAAAAGATGGCAAGTTCCACTAGTACTCTTCCTATCCAATTTGCACCCTGCAAAGTCAGAATCAGAATATCCAATAAAGTTGAGAGATGCACCTTTAGGATACCAAAGTCCTACTTTTGGTGTTGACTTGAGATACTTGAAGAGCCTCTTGACTACAGTGAGGTGTAATTCTTTAGGATTTGCTTGATATCTGGCATACAAGTACACATTCAACATTATGTCTGGTCTACTAGCAGTCAAATATAACAAGGATCCAATCATTCCTTTGTATTTTGACTCTTCAACACTCTATTCTTTTTTCATCTGAGTCAAGGTAGGTTGATGTAGCCATTGGAGTTGCAGCAACCTTGCTTTTCTCCATTTCAAACTTCTTGATCATATCCAGGCAATACTTAGTTTGACTAAGAAATATCCCATTCTTCATTTGTTTGATTTGAAGTCCAAGGAAGAATGTTAGCTCTCCCACAGAGACATTTCAAACTCATTTTGCATTGAGATAGAAAATTCTCTACATAAAGCTTGATTAGTTGAACCAAATATAATGTCATTAACATATATTTGAACCAACAAGATGTCATTGTCACTTTCTTAATGAACAAAGTTTTGTCCACTTGTCCTCTTATGAAAAATTGGCTAAGCAAGTAGTTGCTCAATCTCTCATACCAAGACCTTGGAGCCTGCTTTAAACCATAAAGAGCTTTTCTTAGTTTAAAAACATGGTTTGGATATTTGTAATCAACAAAGCCAGGAGATTGATCAACATAGATTTTCTCCTCAATATATCCATTTAAAAAAGCACTTTTAACATCCATTTAAATTAGTTTAAAGTCCATTAAACATGAATACGCAAGCAGCAACCTAATGGCTTCTAACCTAGCTACTGGAGCATAGGTTTCATCATAGTTTATACCTTCGTCTTGGTTGTAACCTTTTGCAACCAATCTGCCCTTGTTTCTAACTATGATGCCACTCTCATCAAGTTTGTTTCTGAAAACCCACTTGGAGCCAATAGGTTTGTGAGAAGAGGGTCTACGAATAAGTTCCCAAACTTCATTTCTCTTGAACTAATTCAGTTCATCATGCATGGCAATAATCCAATATTCATCAAGCAAAGCTTGGTCAATGCTCTTTGGTTCAATCTGTGAGACAAAAGCTATATCACAACAAAGATTTCTTAGTCAGTATCTAGTAGACACTCCCTTGAAAACTTCCCCAATTATGTTGTCAAGGGAAAGATCTCTTGTAGTTCTCCAATCCTTGGGCTTTTGAATAGGTGTTGATTGTTCCTTTTCTTCATTTGATTATGCCTTTTCTTTTTCATTTGATCCATTTAATTGAATAAATTCTTCCATTGGACCTGCATCAATATCACACTCCTTTTTCTCTTTGGAGGAGTTAGATTCATCACATATAACATGAACTGATTCCTCTATGCACAATGTTCTTTTGTTAAAGACTCTATAAACTTTACTTTGCAAAGAGTAACCAAGAAAGATTGCTTCATCAGCTTTAGCTTCAAATTTGCCAAGAGAGTCTTTACCATTGTTTAAAACAAAACACTTGCAACCAAATGCTCTTACGTGAGAAATGTTTGGTTTTCTACATTTGTAGAGTTCATAATTAAAATAGGCCTTATGAGTAATCTATTCAAAGTGTAGCAAATTGTGAAAGTTTGAAAAATGCAGTACCTTGGTCCAACCACGGTGTGCTCACATGAGGGTAAAAACAAAATATTTTCGATGCGGAAACATAGACCATCTATGCACCTCGTGTATGTGTGCTTAGGAATTAATCATTGAAACACGTTGGGGTTTTAGAAATACCTTTATCACTTGAAGGCTCAAAGAAGATGACGCCCTCTAATGGTGATCCACACGGTTATCTCCTTCTTGCAAGTGAGAACTTCTTCTCCTTGATTCCTCCTTCTCCTTGATGGCTTGTTAGGCGCATGCAAGGTGTGAGACTTTCAAGTATGTGGTTTCTTTTCTCAAGACTATAATGGTGCCTTGAGGTCAGGTGAAGGTGCAGCAAAAAGAGGAGAGAAGATGATGGAGAGGAAAAGCTAGAACTTGGTTTAGAACCAAGAGAAGAGGGGACAAAAATTTCTACTCTTAAATCCTTCCTACATAGGCGCCTATTTAAGGTGAGATGAAGTTGTTGCATTGCATGATCCTCTCACTCCAAATCAGCCCAAGTTGTTGGGAAAATTTTTGAAAAAGAATCTAGCAAGATTCTCTCCAAAAACCGCCACCCTCTCTCCCTCTCCTCCCTCCAAAGTTTATTGCAACAATAACTCATTTGAATTAAAAATTCAAATGACAATGTTGTTGAGAGAATCTTCATCCAATCTTTATTGGATAATTCATTTAGATAATATGAATTATCCTTAACAACCAATGTTGTTGAGAAAATCTTCATCCAATCTTTATTGGATAATTCATTTAAATAATTTAAATTATCCTCAACAACCTAACCTCATAGAATTTCAAATACAATTTCAAATTTAAAATTTCAAATTTAAACTTAAATATAAATTCAATCTTATCACAGTTTGTGATTTGAATTTGAATTCAAATTCAGAATTCAAAATTTCAAAATTTCAAAATTCAAATTTCAAATTCAAATTTTGAATTTTCCCAAAAAAAATTTTGGTCAAGTCAACTCCTTGACTTACTAGGATTCATGGCCCAAGGCCCATCGGGCCTGTCAACACATTTGGGCCCATTAGTGGAGAAACCAATTTCACCACTAATGCCCCAAATAGGGCGCATGATTCAAGTGGGCTTGAAGTCCAACTCTAACACAATTTAACTCATAGTTTTGATAAAGTCCAATAACTAATTATTGGCCTAAACTCGCTATAACTTGCAACAAAGAATAACCTTTGTGTGTGACCCATTAGGCCTAATTAGTCACTGACATAAATAATCTTGGACCAATTAAACTCTTTTAACGAGCCCAATTCATTTAATGACCACATAAGACACTAGCAATGCTCTGCGGCCCCATAACTAATTGAGTTTATCAAGTGATCTACCTTTCTAATTTGGATACCGTGTCTCCGTCATCCCTCACATTGTCATTCACATTTAGTCGAGAGCAAGGATAAAGTATCATCTCTCTTTATTGACTAAATATAGCTTTTCACAAGAACTAGGGATCTTCTTCTATTAACTCTAAGACAAATCATGACTCCTCATGACCTCTTACTATGCATAGATTCCTGAGTCAATTAGAAGTCATCCAAGCCCTACCGGTTTTGTGAATGACCAAACCCTCGTAAAGGATTATGAGTCCTTTCGGCATGTCCATCTATACTCATGTATTCAGGTTATACCCAAGAGTACATTGTTCTCCCTATTTTCAGGCGGATAAAGTCGTACAGTCAAAGTATAACCCTAGGACACAGTATTCGATGACATCCTCAAATCTAGGATGATCTGCACTACCAAATGATGAGAGACTTTACAAATCCAATGATATTTTAAAGAATCCTTGTGGAGTCTCTCGGTGGGTCAGTTCAGTGCAATCTATTCCCCAACAAATCCACCCACGACATCAGCTAAGGCATCACCATGCCTACATTCCATGAGGTCCCTACCTTGTATCTCTATACAAGTAAAAGATGTCATACTAGTCTTATTGAGATCATAAATGGCCTTTCTTGATGATTCAAGACTAGGAACAAGCTTCAGGCAATAGACATGTAGTGTCCTCGAATCCTCATGATCATGATCCCTATCATAGATCCTCGAGTGTACACTTGTTCTATTCCTAGGGTCTTTATCTTTAAACGCATATTGCTATAAATATAGGTGAGACATAAATATAATAAAGATAAAGTTTGCTCTTATTAATCATGAAATAATAAATAGTACAAGGTGTTCAACTGATAAATTAGATTGTCTCTAGGACACCTACCTACTAACAAACTATACTCACAGCATCTGCCCAAAAATATTTAGGCAAATTTGTCTCATTAAGAAGAGTTCTTGCTCCTTCTTCAAGGGTCTATTTTTCCTCTCCACAACACCATTTTGTTGGAGTTTTCTTGGAGCTGAAAAATTGTGTTTGATTCCATTTTCTTCACCAAACTTTTCAAAATACTCATTTTGGAATTCACCACCATGATCACTTATTGAGATAATATTGCAAGATTTTTCATTTTGAATGACCTTGGCTAATTTTCTAAATGCCATGAAAGCATCACTTTTGGATTTTATAAACAAAGTCCATATGAATCTAGAGTAGTCATCAACAATAACAAGCCCATAGAAATTACCCCCTAAACTCATAGTTCTAGCAGGACCAAATAAATCCACATGAAGCAATTCAAGGGGTCTAGAGGTGAAAACAACATTTTTACTTTGAAAAGAGATCTTAGTTTATTTCCCCTTTTGACAAGCATCACATATTTTGTCCTTCTCAAACTTAAGCTTAGGCAAGCCAATAACTAAGTCCTTTCTTATAAGCTTGTTCATATGATGCATGTTTATGTGACTAGCTCTCTTATGCCATAGCCATGTATCATTAACTTTACTAACTAGGAAATTAGTGTTGTGAATAAATGCATGTTCAATAGAGAGAATATAGATGTTATCCTTTCTTTTACCAACATGGATAACGTCACCCGTTTGACCATCACATATCAAACAACAATTGTCATTGAAGGAAACTTTGAGTTTTTTGTCGCATAGTTGGATTATGCTTTGGAGATTGTGCTTCAAACCTTCCACATAAACAACATTCTTTACTTGGTTTTGAAGTTGTCTCCTATATTTCCTTTTCCAATGATATTTTCTTAATTATTATCACCATAAGTGACATATCCTCCATCTTTAAGGGTCAAGTTTGTAAGCATGGACATGTCACCTGTCATGTGTCTAGAGCAACCACTATCAAGATACCATAATGCTGATTTTGCTCTTAGACACACCTCTGATTTAGCACTTGAGAATTCTTCATTATCACTTATTGTAGAGGTGAAGCACATATTTGCTTCTTCATTTTCATCTGTTGATTCAAAAATTGTTGAATCATTTTCTTCCCACGCTATGTATGCCTTCTTTGGCTTCCCCTTTTTCTTTGTCTTCCTCTCACCTTGTTGCTTCTTCAAAAAAATTGGACATTCAGATTTAATGTGTCCAGGTTTACCACATTCGAAGCAAGTGAAGTTGGTGGAGTTGTTGTTGCTGTCATTTTTCCTTTTGAACTTTGACAACTTTTTGTTTTTGTTCCTTCTCATGAACTTGCTGAATTTCTTCACTATTAGGTTCATATGTTCATCACTTTCATCTTCACTTGAGCCTTCTTCCTTTTCCACATTAGATGATGCAGTTTTCAAGGCTATACTTTTGTGTTTCTTCTCTGCATCGTCTGCATGTGTTAGCTGTCACATTTCAAGTTCATACTCAAGAAGCTTACCAAAAAGTGCAGCCATGAACATCTTGGATAAATCTTTTGATTCCTTGATTGCTGTAACCTTTGGTTGCCAGGGTCTTGTGAGACACTTCAGGATTTTGATGTTCAATTCTTTAGCATAAAAAATGTTCCCAAGACCAAGAAGATGGTTGACAATGTGAGTGAACCTTGTCTACAACTGAGTTATGTTTTCTGTGGTGTTCATCTTGAACATTTCGTACTCATGAATCAAGGCATGCTTCCTTGATCTTCTAACTTCGTCAGTCCTTTCATGAGTGACTTCCAACATCTCCCACATCTCCTTTGCGCTTTTACATATAACAGTTCTAAAGAATTCATCAGAAGAAAGTGTAGAAGTAATCATGTTCTTAACTTTAAAATCATACTGTACAACTCTTTTTTCTAAAAAATCCGTCATCTCATCCCACTCCTTAGGGATTCTCTCATTATCAACAGTTTTCATAGGGACCAAAGGACCTTTTTCTATAGCATTCCATGCACCGGGGTCATTTGACTGTATGAAAATCTGCATTCTGTTTTTCCAAAAGCTAAAATGCTCTCCTTCAAACATCGGAGGACGATTGAGGGAGACACCCTCTTTGAAGATAATCTGTGTGGTATTCATTTTCTTTAAAACCGATTGTGATCTTGAATAACACTAAAGAACTATGTCTTGATGCCAATTGAAAACAATGATGTACACACACAACTAACCAAGAGGGGGTGAATTGATTTATAACAGAAAGTTAAAAATTTCTTTGAAAAACAAACTAGCAGCGAAATAAAAAAAAAAAGGATCGTATCACTTAATCACCCTTTGTCAAAATCAGAAATTTTCTTTCAATCAAGACACACCTTGGACTACATGTAATGTTAGAATCACTTCTTGTTGATTATGATTTGATCACCCAAGAACAAGTAATGAAAGATAACCAGATTAGAATCAAGAGACAACAATTTATACTGGTTCACCTATCAAAAGAGAAGCTACACTAGTTTCTTCCAACCAACACGAGGTTAGAGCTTTACTAAATCAAATTTTGTTCTTTACAAGCCTTTACAACTGATCACCTTTATCAATCGTAGATAAAGAATCGAAATCTAAACCATATAGACTTCTAAAGACCAAGAACCAGAGTACACCACTCTGTTCTATCCTCCAGAGAATACTACTCCAGAAAAAAACTTTACAGAACCTTTTTGATCTTAGAAAATACAAGAACTAAAAATAGGCGAAACAAATTACAATTAAGAGTTCAAGAAAGATATCACCTCATGATCCTTAGTATATGAATGAGATGTATTTTTTACCAATCAAACAAAGTTTGAATGAATGCTTTGCAGAACACAATTTTCTTGAAACCTCTTGTTTAGACTTTGTTCAAAACAGCATAATCTTTGATGTATGAAAATAGAGTTTTGAATCAAGATGCAGAGAAAATCTTTTCTTAGACTTTTTGAGCTTTTGTAGTGAATGAGTACTTTGTAAAAACAAGATGTATGTTTTCTCACGTTCAGAGATATTGTTAAAAATCATAGACCCAATAGCTTTTTATAAAAAAGCTGAGTAAGCTCAATGTATGTAATCAATTAAATCGTTAATGTAATCGATTAATACACAGAATAATCAATTAAAGTGTTCTAAGCTCTTTCTGAAAAATGTATAAAAGCAATTTAATCGATTAAATCAATGTGTAATCGATTAAAGCAGTCATAGCAGATTTAGCCTTATGCTTATGTAATCGATTACATAGTATGGTAATCGATTAAAGTAGTCATAGTAGATTCATCTTTAAGCTTATGTAATTGATTACGTAGTATGGTAATCGATTAAAGCAGTCAGACTTGTTTTTAAGTTTTTGCACTTTGTAATTGATTACCATTTGTCTGTAATCGATTACTATGTTCTTCATGGCTTAAGTAATAGATTACCAATGTTGGTAATCGATTAAATCAGTGCTAAAATGAGTTTTCCAAAACTTAACCATGAGAAATCAATTTCTTTATGTAAGCATGTTCCCTTGGCTATGGTTTCTCTGGATAGTAGACAGGAACAGTGGGAATCTCGTTAATCCATTCATGCGCGTCACTAATTAGATGACGAGACATTGCTTTAATAAAATCATGTATGCATGTTAATTATCAAGTTTATGCAATGCAAGGATCATAAGATAAGCCTCTTAAACACTTAACAAATTACAAATACCTTGACATGTGAAAAGCTAAAATCTTTCTCGTAAGACATATGCTTCATCCTTGACTTGATTTATATCCAACAATATTAACAAAGAGAAGTGATACATGTATAACAACTTGTATATGATTTATACAACATTATATTTTATATTTATCTCTCTCCTCTATCCTATAATTTATTGCATTTCAAATTCAAATTTATCTTTTTTTTTTTTTCTCTCTTAGTTGTATAGGACAATTTGTTGTACAAGTATAATTTCTCATGAATAAAAACTTAAAAATTATATTTATTATTTGATGATTTTAAAAACAAATTAAACTAGTTTAGTAAACAAACCCACCAAACACCTTATTATTTTAATTGTTTAGTACGTGCACATGTGTCTTTCAAACTACGAGTACCTAAAGTAAAATTCAACCTTAAAATTGACTTAAGAACTTTTGTACGTGAAGACATTTTGATTGTAATGAAAAATATAGTTGCACGAATAAGTATATGTTATATGAACATTATCCATAAATAGTCTATAATTTATAGATTTTACGCGTTCTTTTAAAATTTAGTTATATTTAATTTATAAAGAAAAATATATATAACTCGTTAGAAGAGAATTTGACACTAAAGTTGAAAAAAGGGTTAAAAAGAATACCATTAATTTTTTTAAAAGAGAAAACATGAAAATTTAACCAAAAATAAGGGAGAATTTGTTTCATGCAATCATCTTACATTTCCATAAATACGAAGGTAGAGATGTTTATTCCCAATAAAGTTGCATGAGTATCTACATGATTTTTTATGATCATGCTAATGCGATGGGAAAGTTACATTCTCACAATAATGTGACATTATTTTATAAATCTGATATATTTTTTTTATTTTAAAACTTAAATAATATTTTTAGGAATGTTAAAAGTTAACTAAACATATTTTTGTATATGCCAATAAATAAAATTCCGTCCCAACTATAGTATTTATGGGAATGTGATTTCCGAAAATACAAAATTATTTCGTAAAACAAACGCTACATTAAAATATAAATTTATAAAAGGGTAAATGCTAAAAACAAATTCTTAACCATAGTATTGTAAAGCTACCGCCAGAAATTAAATTTAATATATATGTGAACACTACATATAATACTATAATAGTGTATGAAAAATTTGAAAGTGTGAACAAATTATGAATATTCTGAATATACTTTGCGAACCGCAACTTGTTTATAATTCGATTCAAGTCGGCATTTAATAGTAAGGTTGGAAAGTCAATTATAGGGGATAAAAATAGGTCAACCAGAGTTAGGTATTATTAGACTTGTATTTGACCTAGATTAAAAAAGTACATAATATGAGTCTAGCTTGTTTATTCGTCAATTTTTTTAAGGGTATGAGCCTCACATATATAATAGTATGATCTGACTTATAAACCTATTTTAAAGATCTAATTTATGATAATTTACTACTAATATAAAGATAAAAATATGCATGTGAATTGAAGCTCTATAAAAACCAAATCTTACTTATCTTATTATATAGAGGAATTTTGTTTTTACAATTTTAAACTTTTGAAAAATTTATAAATATTTTATTGATACTATGATTAGTTGACATTAAATAACAAGACTTTATTGAAAAAGTATTTCAAATTGGGTTAAATTAACAATACTCTTATTAATTTTAATTATTTGAAATTGCTATAAATGTTTTCTTGAAGTTTTAAACATTTCTTTTTGGGTTAAATTACTAATTAGTAATTATATATTAATAATTTCAAATTTACCAATTTAAGTATTTAAAATAGTTACAAATTCATTATTGAAAATTTGAAATGATTATATGTGTTTTTAAAATTGATAGTAGTTGGGACTATATAATTAAATTCATATTTCCTAATGCTAGTTATTTTAAAAAATTTATAAATGACTTTTTGAAAATTTAAAATTCTATTAATATTATACATACATTTTTTAAAATAAGAGTAGTTGCAGTTAAATTATAACGACCATAGATATCATTACATGAAACACTGAGACTTTAATGTGGAAAAATTCACTTTTAATCCTTTTTAAACTTTTGAATTAGTTTAATTAATGAAAATACGTATAATTTTTCGTGAATTCATGCACACGATATCATCACACATAAAAGGTCCCCAAGACACAACATATAAAGGTATTTGTGTCCTAAAGCACTACATCATCAAACCAGCATAAACAAATCTCCAAACACAACACAAAAGGTCCCATTATTAAGAGAATAAATACAACATAGGACTATGAAAATATCTAAACCCTAAGTTGGTCCCCACTAAGGCAAAACATAAATAAAGACCAAGGGTCGGATCTCGCTCCTAAGTCCACCATCGAGACCACATCAACCATGAGTGATATGATCCTCAGAAGCTACATCAAAATCAGCTCCCTATCAAAGATATGATCATCATAGTTTAACAGAAAATGCAAGGGTAAGCTTTATTTCAAGGAAACTTCATGTAATTGAAACAATATGAGATAACCATGTTAAAAGAGAGATATAAATCCTTTACTTTTCCAAAACCATATACTAATACAACTCATCAAGTAACACATCATTCTCAATTTACAATTATCACATGTCTAACTATCACGTTATGCCATGCTGACTCTTTACTCTCGAAAGATTTCACCTTGGGTGATTAACCCAAGTACATCCTTTAACATAGTCACATCATGACAATTAAGGGAGACTCAAATTAATCTTATGGAGGAAGCGTGATTTTATCGAAAATGGATGAACGTAGGTATTGACTTACCTCTGGTAAGGCTTGCAACGACCTTAACCTATTTAGGAATTCACCCATCCATCCATTCTATAGGTTATTTGTAGTTCGCCACCACCACAACCTCCAGAACTAGGTTTAGGGTCTTTTTAGCACCCTAAATTACGTGCCTACTCGCATGCAATACCATTCATCAATGCATGTTTGTTATGATCATTCAAATTCATGATCAAAATTATATCACATTGCTAATACATTCACCCACCATCATCAATAAATTTCATTTCATCATCATCTCAATCTATTCATATAATTCAATTCATCATTCATATAATGTTCAATCCCTCATCAATTCATCATTCTCACCAACCATGAACTCTCAAATAGTTCATCTAGACCTCATGAGACTTTTCACACCACAAGTTCTCATAATCAAACACCAAATCTCAACACATGAATGTGAATTGCATGGGGAATAACAAGAAATCAACCAACACAACTCAACTTTCATCAATTAACATAATTATCTCATCATCAATATAATATTCTCAATGATAAGATCATAGACCAATCAAATCATATAATTATCCATTACTCTACCATTATAACAATTTTCAACTTCATGTTTAAGATTATCAAAACATCTCATAAGTTTTGGGTTACTATCTCCTTCATTTTCTATTATGCGCCTATAACCTTTATAGCCAATATTGTAGAAAATAAGGAACACTTCACACTTAACCAAGAGGGGGGTGAATTGGTTAGTCTTGGTAAATTAAAATTTCTTTAATGAAAATCAGAGTTTCAAATCAGAGTTTTATTGCCCTTTGGATCTTTATCACAAAATCAAACAATAATCTTTATCACAAAATTAATCCAAGACTTGTTATGCCACAAGAACACATATGCAAAACAGAGTTCACACAAGTATAGTCAAATCTGCAGAATTTAAATCAGAACACAAGATTTATACTGGTTCACCTCAAAACCTATGAGGCTACATCCAGTTTCTTCTACTCAACTCTAGAGTAGAGTTCCATTGTTGCAAATATTATTCTTACAAGTAATTACAAGCTTCTCTTCATCAACCCTAGATGAAGTTCAGAGATCTAAAACTCTAATAGATCCTTAGAAGCCACACCCACACTGAGAACACTACTCAGCTGTCCTTGGAGAAACCCTATCTCCACTTGGAGAAACACTATCTCCACTTGCAAGAAAACCTTCTTACAATAGAGTCAACAATTACAAAGTTACTGCAGAAAACTAAACATTCACAAAGAGCTAGGAAAGAATTCACCTGATGATCCAAGAATGAAATGCATATGAATGAAAAACCTCAGGTTGAATGCAAACCAATTATGCAGAAGTGCTTTCCTAAGCCTTTGTGACAGAACAAGCTTGCTTCACTAGCACCTTAGTGACCCATGAATGAATCAATGGAAGCAAGACTCAATGAACCCAGAATATTGCCTTTGTGAATCCTTAGAAAGCTTAGAATATCGAAAAGTTTAAGTTCAATCTAAACTCTGTTAGTTATTGATCACAAGAGGCAAGGGTTCAATTTATAGTAATTTTCGTAACGAAACTAATCAATTAAAAGTGCTCCCTACGCTCCTGTAATCGATTAAACCGACCTTTGGTATGCTCAGGAGTTCAGTAAACGGGTCAAATAATTGATTAACCCGTCGCATAATCGATTAAACCAGTGTAGGCATAAATCAGGATAGTGTAATATAATCGATTACAATCATTGGTAATCGATTAAGCCAGTGTGAGTGCAAAACATGATTTGAACTAAATAATCGATTACAATCAGTGGTAATCGATTAAGCCAGAGTGACTGTATTTTCCAAACAAGTATGTAATCGATTACGGTACTATAGTAATCGATTAAACCAGTTACAAGGCTAATTTCTAAGTATGCTAAGATTCATGTAATCGATTAATCCGATGAAGTAATCGATTAAAGTGTTCATGTTTGATTTTCCAGAAAACTTATGAACAAAATAATCGATTCACTTGAGGCAATAATCGATTAAAGCAGTACTAGGCTGTTTTTCCAAAATACTTGGCTTTTTCTTAAGTTTCAAATCAATTACTTAAAATCAATATGATGCAATGCTTGTATGATATATGAATGATATGTATTCAAAGCTTGGATCCATAGTGCTTTTTTTCCTTTTACATTAAATCACAAGCTTCAATCTTCATTCCTTGAGCCATGTTGAAAGCCAAAACATCCAAGCCTTATTGTTACTTGATTCTTCACTTGAATCTTCATGTAGCTCCCCCTCAAATCAACAATCTCCCCCTTTTTGGCTTTAAACATGGCAAATTTCAATTTGAAAAGCAGTGGGTCTTTGTGATTGAATGAAAAACTTCAAACATTTCTGCACTTTGCTTAACACCTGAAAATTCAAAAATTCTTTCCAAGAACAAGTATTAAACGTATCTGAGCTTTATTCATTATTCATTCCTAACATATATGCATCAATAGCAACCAGTTTTAGTCCTTAACTCCCCCTGAATTTCCCAAATTATGCAACTGAAATTTTTGTTAAAAAATGACACGAAAAACAGAGGTGAACAGAGTATGATGCAAAGCACTCTCGTTTTCATTTGATTTTCAATTATTCTCCCCCTATTTGGCTTTTTAAAGACAAAAAAATGAATGCACAACGGATAATTGATGAATAGAAAGCATAAATTTCATTAATATAGGCTGAGGAGTACATTTAGATGCTGAAATGGGAAACATAAAAACAGAGTACATTATAGAACGAAGAAAATACTCAAAGCATGAAATACTAAGGTCTAAAACATGAAATACTAAGGCTTAAAAGTCTATTGATTCCTCATCCATCCTAAGAGTAGCCTCTATGTCATCCAATCTTTCATTTATCTCTCTGAAAGAGCCTTGGACTTCAGCTTTGAAATCATGCTGCATCTGTAGAAGTCCATCCATCTTGGCCAGCATTAAAGTTTCAAATTGTGTGTGAAGAGGCTGTTCAGATTGATCACCAATACTTGCAAAACCTCCCACATCTTCACTGTCAGCCACAAATGGTTCTTGTTGTTGAGGCCCTTGCTGTGATTGCTGTCCCATTACCCAACCATCTAGGGTCTTGTACAAACCAAGCTTAGAGAGATGTTTTTCTTGTATAAGGCTGTTTGATGAGTTGGTGTTGTCCACCACTTCATTCGACACATCTATGCCAAAATGATCAATAAACCTTGACACAAGAACGGGATAAGGAAAAGGATAATTGACAAGCCTCTTAGACTTCATCATTATTTCTTGGAATATAAGAACCCAGTTCATTGGGATAGAATTGATGAGACCATACATAAGTTGTAGGTCCTCATCAGTAGCTTGGGCATGGTTTGTTGCCCTTGGAGTAAGGATATATGTAATGAAGTAATGGAGGAGCCTATTTTCTGGTGCCATGGGGCCAGTGCTCAACCTATTCCTAATGGGTTGATTGGGATCACTAAGAGACTCCCTATAAGTACCCATTTTGGTGTAGCCATCAGGGGTTTCTACAAATTTCCTTTCACCATCATTAACCACCCCAGCAACGGTCTCCTATATTTCAGGGGTAATCAACATTTCTACACCCTTAACTGTGGATTTGAAATAACCTTGCATAGAGCCTTTACCACAAGTGTAAAAGACTCTAACCAGATTAGGGTAAAAAGTACCCTTCATTTCCATGAAACGCCTAAGACCTTGGGTCTCTAATAAGGCTGGAAACACAAAGCCTTCTCGGATGAACCAATCTAGGCTGATGTATTTGGGTGAGCAAATTGGTTTTGTGGCATTATACTGCAGATAGGTCATCTTATCTGTTTCCTTTTTGAACCACAAACTAAGCCTATCAGGTGAAGGTTGAGGTTGGGGGTTTGAGGATGACTCACCCACCTTTCTTTTTCCTGTTCTAACCCTTTTAGGAGCAGACATGTTGAAAGAGACACAGAAAAGAATGGTATTAGAGCACAAGAATGGGATCAGAGCAAGAACTTAGGGAGAAATGATAGTGACAGACTCAGACACAGAAGGATGCAAGAGAGAAAGTGATTTTGGTGCAGGAATGAAATTGAGTCACTAAAGCATTATTTATAGGCGAGGATTAAGCATAAAACGTTCAAAACTTTGAAAAAAAATAGTTGTTATAAGCAGTTAATGGAAGTTAATAGAAGTTTAAGGCACAAAATCTAGTTGATTGGGCAGTTATGAAGTTCAAAAATCTGTCAGAAAACGCACAACAGTTTGAATAATCGATTATATCCTTAAGTAATCGATTATTCCAAAGCAAATGTAACAAGTTATACAGAGTGTAATCGATTACAGTATTGATAGCCAGAGGTTGAGGATGATAAGTAATTGATTGAATTGCTAAAGTAATCGATTATTTGGCCATGGATGACAAGCTAAGCATGGATATGAACATTTTAATCGATTAACCTGTATGGTAATCGATTTTTACACAGAGCCCCTTAATTTGTACTAAGTTATTTTTCAGTTACGTAATCGATTAACTTGATAGGTAATCGATTATTCCAGAGTGGTACAATTTCTCATTTATGAAATGTAATCGATTACAGCTCCTGTATAATCGATTACATGAGCTTGATTTTCAGCCAGAACTATAGTTTTAATGAAAATAATTGATTATCCCAACTCTTAATCGATTATTACAGTATGAGTATCAGAAAACACATCATTTTATCATTTTGTATAGCTTTCAATCATAGGTACGGAGCTTTCTAACAACGATACAGCTTATGAAATCAGAGCATTTTAATTATGATAGGCTTTACAAATTACTTCAGTAATGATAATGGTAAGTAGGCATTCAAAATTTCACATTGATCATATCACAAACAGGTTAGCATATGTTATGTTCATCAAGAATTCCCAGCATGTTTCTAAGAGTGTAAAATCTATCCTTAGGCAGAGGTTTTGTAAATATATCAGCAAGT
>PYAF01002271.1:155536-174416 GCA_007407185.1 Glycine tomentella
TACAATTTGAAAAGTGGTTTAAAATTGTTTAATAGAATATGTTCCTAAGCCTTGATGTGGCCGAAATTTTCTATGTCTCTTTAAGAGTATATATGTTGTTTTGATGCTAGAAATTGGTGGAGAACATGTTGATTTATTCTTAAAAATATGTTGAACTTTATAAGGATTAAAGTTTAAAGTAGCTTTCTTTGTATTCTATTGATTCAAGGTTGCACACCATGTGTTTGATAAATTGTCACAATGAATGAAATATGTTTAAAAGGTGTTTGTTTGAATTTTTATTGTTGGTTTGATGCTTTACTGTTGGATTTGAAGTGTGTTTGCATGACTGAATATTTAAAACAAAAGTTGTGCGTTATTTCATGTGTTGCTGAGTGTTTTCTATAAAAAGCCCACCATGTGTTTGATGAATTGACTTCAAGAGATAAAACTGCTCTAAGTAAATGAAATAGTTAAATTTTGATAAATTATGATTTGTTCTAAGAACTGTATGGTATGGAGTAGACTATGGTTGTATGACCTTATGATTTATCTGAGAAGAATTTAAAGAATTGAACTATGGCTGTATGCTTGGGCTGTGGTGAAAAGCTGTATGTGATGATTAAAAGAAGCTTTAATTGTGATTTAAAAAGTATGCCATAAGTTGAGTTTTGAGGTATATGTGATTTGAGAAGAAGAATAATGATTAAAGATGTAATAAAAGTAGATCATTCATGCATTTCATACGCAAATGCCTGGCGGGGGTTAATCCGTGGAGTTGATGCCTTGCGGGGGTTAAACCGTGGAGTTGTGTGTCAGATAGTTAGAGGAACTGAGTATGAGCGTTCAGACAGTGAGGAGTCTAAGCTGGGGGGTGCTTCGGCAGTGAGGAACTCACGCCACCCATGATGATCACATGCAATGTGGGTGACTTTCCTGTGCACCACTGTGACACCCTGACTGATCATGCAAGTTCTGGACCAGTGATTGGGGCTATCTGACTGTGGCCACTAATGTTGATGATTTTATGATAAGCTGAGATCTCAGTCATGCATCATATAAAAAGATGAGCATGCATCTTATGCATCACATAGTTGGGTTACTGCTTGATGATCTGTATACTGTATAGGTTGTGTGGTCTTTTTATAATTAAGATTTTATCCATATGTGCTTATATATATTATTCAAACTATGTTTGTCATAAACTTACCCGAGTTGTGTCTGTGGTTGACACCTGTGATGACCCCAATTCATTTGGGCGAGCAGAGGAACGGGAAAGCATGAGCTGTAGATGAGATTGTTGAAGAAGTTTTTGATGAACTGTTTGTTGTAGTCTGTAATTTTGTGGCATGTAATTTGTAGTAGATCGTCTGTGTATTATTTTGGATAACTGTATCTGGACTGTATCTTATTATTATTATAATTCAACCGTGGTGAGGAAGAACCATGTACGTCACAAACGAATCATTTGCAAGTGAAGCAAAAAGAATTTTCGTGAAAATTTATAACTAAAAACGTTATAATACAGAAAGGACACGAATTTCCATATAGAAACAATCAAGCACGAGTGAGCTAAGAGAGGCGTTACACTTATCAACTAAATTCTTGAGCTATTGGATACCTTGGACTGAGCATTAGATTGAATAAAGTTTCTTGGTTTCAAAAGTGATAAAGATCCAAAGGGAAAAACTCTGATTTTGTTAAAGAAAATTTTAATTTACCAAGTCTAACCAATTCACCCCCCGTCTTGGTTAAGTGTGAAGTGTTCCCATATTTTACACATACAACCATAGGCACCATCAAAGTATGACTTGGCTAGGAACAAATCCTTCCTCGTAAGGCTAACTAGTCATACACCCCCATGGGTATCCATGTATATCCACATCACACAATGACAACCATGGGCACTATCAATGCATGACTTGGCTAGGAACACATCCTTGCTCGTAAGAGTAATCAGTCATGCACCCCCCATGGGTGTCAATATATATACATATCACATAATGACATTATTAGCATCAACATAATCTTTTATCAATGTCATTATCAATATCCACATCACATCATCTAATTTCATCATCATACATATCAAAGTCATCTCATTTCAACGTCATCAACTACATCAACATTATTTCATTTGTACATCATCAAACACATCATCTTTATCTCATTCAATCATCATCAACACATCATCATTATCTCATTCAATCATCATCAATACATCAATAACATCTCATTTCAACATTATCAATGACATCAATATCACCTCATTCATCCACAATCCATATTACCACGAGACTGGTATTTTAGAAAAATTCTAAATTAAAGAGGAGCACTACAATATAGAAACTACACTCTTATGCCCATTTAAGACTTAATAAAGAATTAAGTATGAAAACTATTATAAAATTTTGGGCAGAGTCTCATTGTAATTAAGACTTTTCCCAAAAATCCAATCATCACAATAATAATATCATTTATAGTTTTATCCATCAACAAGCCAATTCATCGCATCCCATTAGTTAAAAATAGTTTTTCTTGAAAACGAGCAGACGTAGGAACAAACACACATCAATCATAAATACATCGCATCCCATTAGTTTAAAACAATTTTTCTTGAAAACCAGCATACAACAGGGACAGACAGTTATCTTCATAGTTAGACTCCTTGGCCCCCAACTATGGTATCTAAACTATTACCAACATAATAAACTTTTCTTACCTAACCAGGAGTTCTCCTGTTAAAACCTCACAGTGTTGTTTTAGAGATCCTTCAATACGCGTGTTTTCATCCAAATGCAGAACTCTATATACCAAATCGAAGACAATTTAATATAGATTTCCAATATAAGATCAATATTAACATTTGGGGTCAAACACCTACTCAAATTCAAAAAGGGACTAAAAGGGTGTTTTGGGAGTTTACATCAAAAGGCATCCTTTTGAAATTTCAATCACACCAATGTGACCGGAGTTCAACAAGGATCACAAAAATGACATCAATTTCATAAAAAGGAAACTTTTATAACATCTCATTTTCAAAGGGTTTTTCAAAGGAAGTGTAAAACTTCCAATAACGGTACCCAAAACACAAGAGATACTAATAAAAGCTTAAACTAGCTAGGAGAAGACAAAAGAAACTAAGATTACCTCAAGGAAACAAAGAAAGGAGGATTGGGAGCTCCGTTCTCTACCAAAACTTTGAGAAAAGTTTTGAAGATTCCGCTCCAATTAAAAGGTTCTTCACCATGCCAAGATCTCATGGCAAGCAACAGTGGTCCGTGGTGGTCTCCGTTGGCTGTGGGTGGTGGAGGATGATGGAGAGAGGTTAGGGAAGGCTTGTGGGAGGAACAATCCTCCATTTTCGTGATCTAGATGCTGCTGGATGTATTTAATGCCGACTTTACTCGCCCAGGCGAGCCAAAAAGCCTTCATAAACTTGCCTGGGCGAGCTGCCCAAATTTCAAAATTTTTGCTTCAGTGAAAAATTAATTTCTCACTTTCCAGATATTGTTTTGACAATCTCAACGGTAAAATGTTATATATATGGGTTATAAAGCTAGCTTTAAAATTTGAAAGAGATCCAACGGTTAACCAATCCAGAATAATGATTTTACTAAAATAGATTTTTGGGTCAAACTCGGAATCACACAATTCAACGCTGCTCAAACAAACTCCGAATAACTTGACATCTACACCAAGCAATTGCACATGGAGAATCCACATAAAATTTCAACTAATTATAAACTAATCAAATAGTCAAATAACATAATAAATACATTGAACATCTATTTTCGGTTATTGAAATTTCAGGGCGTTACAATAATCTTGCGCAAGAAATCTTTCAATGCATCATGAAGATTTAAAAGTGTGGGATAAGAACTTTAGAACTTAGAGTATCCTTTCTTAATTTCAGAAGGATTATGAAAACTCTGAAAATTTCTTAGTCAAGTGTTGTATCTTTCAGAAAAACTCACAAGCTATTTTATAACCAACTTCTGTAACTGAATGTAATCGATTAAATCGCCAAAGTAATCGATCAATTTAACTCATGTAATCGATTAAACTTCCATATAATCGATTAAAGTGTTCTTAGCACAATCTGGAAAAGTTTTTTGAACAGTGTAATCGATTAAACCAATCATGCTTAGTTTTGAAACAAGCCTATGTAATCGATTACGATTGAGTGGTAATTGTTTAAGGTAGTCATGCATAGTTTTGTGTTTTGTATTGTGTAATTGATTACGATATGTTTGTAATCGATTATAGTGTTCATTATGGATTTGTAATAGATTACACAAGCTGGTAATCGATTAAAGCAATCACATTTTGTTTTTTCAAAACCTTAACCATGAGAAATGAATTTCGTTATGGAAACATGAAAACCTTTATGATTGAATAAAATCATGTATGTATGTTAATGATTATGTTTATGTAATGCAATTATGATAAGATTATCCTCTTAACCATTTAACAAATTACAAAAGCCTTGGCATGTGAAAAGCTAAAATCTTTCTTCTAAGGCACAAGCTTTATCCTTGACTTGATCATCTTCCAGCTCCCCCTATATCCAACATTTATCCTGGTTTGTGAAAAGACTCGGCAATCACCTAGCACGACTAGACCCGAGGACACCAAGAGGATCAACCTAAGAATCAGGATGTTGACAGGAGAAGAGACAGAGGAAGGAAGAGGCACTACCAGCCAAGACACGAATGTCAACCTCCACAAGAACAGGAATGAGCCCGCCCAACAAATCTGAGGGGTAATCAACAGCATTGCAGGCGGATTTTCCTACTAAGGGTTGTCCTGCAAGTCTCGAAAGCAAGATCTCCACACTATTTGGGACATCGACATTAACTTTGTTAATGTTATGTTAGACTCAGGGGGAGCAAAAGAGGATCCATGAAGTTGATGATCTTAGACATTAATGTTTAGGCTTTTTACACCCGAATTCAATTGAATGACATTTGTAATATGTGTATGTCTAAGTTGATGGCTCCTATGATCCATTGCATAAATCTCATTCATGCTTTTGCATTCATGTTTTCACAAAGCAAAAGTTTCATAAAACGCTTTTCTGAAACTCAAGGTTTTCATGTTCCATGCTTCAAGTTTTGGGAAAAATGTTTTCTCACTGGTTTAATTGATTACACGCAAGTGGTAATCTATTATTTGAAAACAAAGAGCAATTTTAATCGATTACATAGTTCAAAATCACAAAATGAATTTCTTGTGATAATCAATTACAACACTATGGTAATCAATTACTTGGCCCTATTTTTCATTAAGAGCTTCATGTGATAATCAATTACATTGCATTTTAATCAATTACATTGTTCATAAAGCTTTTCCAGAAAGCCTTCAGAACACTTTAATCAATTGTTTAAGTGATTTAATCGATACTGACAGTTATAACTGTTTTCTCTATAAATAACTGCTACTTGTTTGACTTAAAAACAAAGAATTTTATAACCCATTCTTAAGAGAGAAAAGATATTACAAGCATTTCAGAGTATGTCCCTCAAATCCTCTGTTTCAACTAACTTCAAGAAACCTTGTGAGGATTTTCTTTTGGGCACTTGCTAAAGAAAAGTTTTGGAGAAATTGTGTAACACCCTCATATTTAAATACATATTTGTGAGTTTTTCTCATTAAATTATCAATATGCACTTCTATTTTACAAAAAATTAATTTAAGGCAAAAATGACGAAAATGCCCCTAGATATTTTGAAAATTACCAAAATACCCTTTAGCCTAGAAATGGTCAGATATTGTTGGGAACTCTGTAGGAACCTGAGGAAAGGACAATATACTCCTAGATAACAAATTATTAACAAAGCGGATGACAAGAAACCATGAATTGGAATTTCTAGGAATTTTAATAGAAATTTTGAAAAGAGCTCAATACAGACTAACTCAAGTATCTGAAAAACACAGGAAAATGATAGATACAATCTATAGAATTTTCTCTTAATTATGAGATAAATAGACTTCTTTAGTAAGCTAGTTTAGTGGTTTTACTAATTAGAAGCAAATTGGACCAATAAGAAATTAGAATTTTGCTATTACATGTATTAAAAAAAAATTCGTTAATTTGGTTCTCTAAGATAAAGCTTTGGCCGTGTGATATAGTATCAAAGGAGAAAGCTTTGAGAAAAAGTCAAAAATGCACAAATAAATGATTAAGAAGCTTGGAAATTTTCCATTGGTCCATGTGGAAAGTAGTCATTAATGCCATAAGATATTTCATAATGCAAAAACCTATTAAAACCAAGGCATCATACGTATGGAAGAAAAAACAAAAGGAATGCTCTTCAAATTTGGAGTTGCACGTGCAAAACAAGTTAGAGACAAGGAGAATGTGGAAGTCTCAAGAAGAAGGCCACGTGTAGGGTAGGAAAACATTAGCCAATGAAAACAAACCAAATGGAAAGTAATCATAAATGATGCAAGATTTTTTGTAGCAAAGGCATCTTAGCTTAGGATATGAACGTGCAACAATTCCTCAAAGGCATTTTAGGATAGCAATTTTATATAAAGGAATGTGGGGACCGTGCACATGATTAGGAAAAACAAACCAAGAGTAAACGTGCAAATCACCCTAGCCTTACATCACCTTGTCCTTTTCAAAGCATTTTCAAAACATATTCAAAGCAAAACAAGTAGTGGCCGTGCAAATCATTCCCTTTGTATCCTATCTCCTTCTCACTTTGACCTTTTCCATTAAAAGAAAAACCAAGACCACCAACCTTAACAAGTTCACGTGAGAGCCAAGGGAAAAAGGAATCAAGGGCTGTCCAAATTTTAAAAGGCAAGCAAGGTATGGGGAAGTCCTTTGATAAACAAGGTTTAAATATTAGATATGTGAGATTAATAATTGTTCTAATGTAGATTCAAGCTTTGACTACTAGGAATTTGTGGAAATGTCCCAAAGAACCCAAGATTAGCTACATGAATAATTATGTGACTAAGTAATATTGATCTTAGTTTATAAGTAATTATAAATAACCTAAATCTAACTTAACCAATGAAATTTAAAGTAACTTACATCTATCTATTTTGTGACTATTTGTAGGAAAATAATGGTTTAGAATTATAACATTCTAATGGATTATTTTGCTATAAGTGTATGGTTGGCCAAAAACACTCTATGATTCCTTGGGCTTGTATGTTTATTTTATGGACAACATTAGGCTAGAATCATGTCTATTATATTAAATTTTATAAGAAATAATAAGGTAGATAAAGCTTTCTTTTAAATATTTTATTAAAATCAAGTTTCTTATCATATAGAAAATAAAAGGATTCAAAGAAATAAAATTGGTTTATGTGGTGGAATTCGTGTGGTTGTGCATGGTTTTTATGAAGCTTTATGTGTTGGTTGAAAAAGTTGTATATGTTGTTAAATATGCCTATTCCATGTGTCTTTGAATATGTGGAACTTTATATAGGACACAAAGTGAAGAGTAATATTGATGATGAAATATGAAATGAAAAATGATTATTCATGCATGTTCCATATGCATATGCCCGGCGGGGGTTAGTCCGTGAAGTTGTTACCTCAGAAGGAGGTATGTCAGATAGCTAGAATTGAGACGAGCGGTTAGACAAAAGGTGTCTAAGCTGGGGGGTAGTGGCAATGGGGAGATCACCTACCCATGATGATCACATGTAGTGTGGGTGTGAGTCCTAATGCAACACTGACCTACCCTGACTGATCGATCCAATTCCGAGGTGTTAAGCTATCCTGACTATGGCCATGTGTTGAAAAGTTGATAAAAATCATGCATCATGCATTTCCATGCATTTCGTGTAATGAATATTATTTTAGTTATTGCTGGGATTATTCTGTTATTTGAACTCTGTTTATCATGAACTTACCCTATTTTGTGTTGGTGGTTGACACCTGCAATGACCTCAATCCATTTGAACGAGCAGAGGAACGGTAAGCCGTGGATGATCTTGAAGAAGGTGTGATGAAGAAGTTTCGATGGGCTGTATGCTGTGATTGTGATTTTCTGTTGACTTGTATTGTGTATTAGACTGCCTGTATCTTATTTTGGACAATAAGCTTAGGACTGTATATGGACTGTATTATATTAAACCGTAATTTAGATTGTATGTTATGATAAACTCACGAATGCAATATGTTAAATAGCTCGCTTATAATATTATTTTTCAGTAAAAGAATTATTTAAGAAAAAGGAAAAAAAATTTCGTGAAAATAATAATTAATAAGCTAAGGAAATTTAGGCGTTACAAATTGTTTTGAGATTTTCATTCAACCTTGGTTCAAGATTCGTAATCATTTATGCACATCTTCATTGGATCCCAGGTTGTATCTCTCCTTGTTACTTTGGTGTATTTCTTTTAGAAATTTTGATTTTGTAACTTGTGCAATAGATTCTTAGAGTTTTTCTAGAATAGGTTTCTCTAGAGGGAGATTAGAGAAGGTTTGTATCTCTAAGTCTTGATCACAAAGGGTCTATAGGTTTTAGATGCCTTGTTCTTAGTTTGGGTTTGATTAAGAGTGATTGTAAAACTTGTAAGAACACATTGCATATAGTTAGATCCTAGCTTGTTGGTTAGGAAACCGGATGAAGCTTCTCTTGGATTGAGAAGTGCACCAATATAAATTATGTGTTGCATACTTCTTCTTTAATCTTTTCTTTAGGTTATTGATTGTCATTCATTGGTTCAACTCTTTCATAATCAACAGAAACAATCTTGTTGTAATTGCATTTCATAAAGATTGGAGCTTGATTGATCAAAGGCTTTCTAGGTTTGATTTGTGATATGATCCATTAATCTCTGATTGTTAAAACAAATTTTAATTGGGAAAGAAGAAACAATTCACCCCTCCTCTTGGTTTGTGTGCTACTCATATTGTTTTCATGTTCCACCACCATGAAGTCTCCCTCCCATTACTTTCACTATTAAGGATTTTAAGGGCATCAATCTTGTCAACCAGGATGATCCCATGGTGGTTTCCATCGTAATCAACAACTTTATGGACCAAGGCATCTCCATAGGCATCCTATACTGGAGAACATTTCAGAGGCTCAAAGTCTCATCCGACATGGTTCACCCTCACTCTAGATCTCTCCTCGATTTTGCAGGGGAGATGGTAGAGACCAGAGGCTACGTAGACCTCATGACCACCTATGGTCAAGGCCAACTCTTAAAGAGCTTCATGATCAGGTATTTAGTTGTTGATGCATATACCTCTTACTTTGCTTTGATTGGCAGGAAAACTCTAAATGAGCTCAGAGCCATAGTCTCTAAGCCTCACCTCAAAATGAAGTTTCCTACCATGACGGGAGAGATAGTGATTCTTAAGGTAGACCAAAAACAGACCTGAAAATGCTATGAAGAGAGCCTAAAAGTAGCACCGTATCCTCCCACCAGGGAACCCGACAGATATCATCCCACAGTGGGTGGTATCAGCTAGGTCATGAATATGGATGAAGGGTCTCCCATTCAAACCTTGACCGTCAACAAAGTAAGTGAAGATGACGTATTTGATGTGGATCTGCACGGCGACACCATCAAAAGGGCCCGAAGCCTATTGAAGAAGAACTTATCAAGCTGCAGCTTGGACCCAAGCTTGGGCAGTGAATGCAGCTCAGTAAGGATCTCACTCGCCATGAGCACAGAAGCATAGCTGACGTTCTCCACAAAAACACAGGCCTGTTTGCCTGGCAGCTATCTGACATTCCAAGCATTCACCCCAGTATCATATGCCACAAGTGGCCATTTTCCCTCAGGCCAAGCTGATATCACAGAAGAATACGAAGATGGGAGACGAGCGTGCAAGGAGGTCAGAGAAGAGGTGGACAAGCTGCTCAAAGCCAAGTTCATTAGGGAAGTTAGGTACTCCACTTGGCTTGCCAATATCGTTATGCTAAAAAAAGCCAGCGGCAAATGGCGAATGTGCACTGATTACACATACCTCAACAAGGCGTGTCCTAAAGATGCGTACCCTTTACTCAACATTGACAGACTAGTCGATGGTGCAACTGGGTTCCAAGTGCTGAGCTTCCAGGATGCATATTCTGGGTATAACTAGATCAGAATGCATGCCCCAGAAGAAAAGAAAATAACATTCATTCTCCTCTGCTGTCTTCAGCTCGGACTCACCCAGCCTGGACACTATCGCTTTCAAGCGAGCCTTAAGGTTAACAACCACCTTGGATAGATGATCCTTCTGGTAGTGACACTCTCAACCTTACCAGCCAAGTCCTTCTTCTCCTTCAGCAGCTCCTTGCAGCGACTAGCCAACTCGTCACCATCTAACCTGGTGCATAAGAGCTTGGCCAAGACACCACCAACCTTGGCGGACAACTGATGGTTACACCTAAATGCCTTAACAAAGGAGACTGTGGAATTGGTCACCTTGTGGCGCTCCACTCTCCAGACGGTCTGAACAATGGCCCTCCTCTTGGCAACCTCCACTCCAGTGATGCCACTTTGCTAATAGCTTTCTGGTGATGTTGTCTATTCTCCTCCAAGATCGCCAGACTTCTCTAGAGGAAGGCCTTCGCAAAGTCATTGGCACCTTGAACCCAGACTGATCGGATCAAATTCTCAACAAAGGGAGATATAAAGCCAGTCATAGTTCTATGCTCTGGCCTATACCCCATGCTCCACAGTGAGTCTGTATTACACGAAGTATAGACGTGATCAAGGGAGACACTGGGGAAAGAAGAGGAAGAAGAAGGCAACGTCGACGCCAGTACAACAGAGGAAGGGATTGGCAGAGCTGAAGGAGGCGACACCTCAGGAGCACTAGTAATTGACGCATCAATGCTTGGCGAGGGCGTAACTATGGTGGATGAAGGAGCCACGATAGGGCTAGTAGAAGAGACTGACATACTAGTCACAACAAAAGGGGAAGCAGAAACCCCATGAACAAAAAAAGAGGAAGGAGTTGTAGAAGCTAGAACAACAACAAAAGTAGAATCCGCAACAATGGTAGTGGCCTGGGTAACCAAGGATCCCACAGGTGAACCCTATGATATAGAAATAAGAGAGCCATTCGAACTGGGAATAAGCCCGACAACCTGCCTCATGTAGTGAAGGCTGAAAGGGACCCTTGACCTCTTTCTGTTAGATACAGGGGGAGCTTGAAGAAGATCAAGATGTTAAGGCTCGTAGTCTTGGATAAGTTTTAGCTTTTACATGCCATTCAATTAAAGGCTTATGTAATCTTTAAATGTCTAAGAGTTCCATCTTATGATCCATTGCATAACATAAACATCATTCATTGGCTTGCATTCATGGTTTTCAAAAAAGCACATGTTTTGTGAAAAAGCTTTAAGTTTTTATGATTGCATAAAAAAGCAAGGTGCTCATTGCTTAAGTTTTCAAAAAACTATTTCGCACTGCTTTAATCGATTACCAGCTTATGGTAATCTATTACTTAAGCTTTGATGAACACTTTAATCGATTACAACTATGTCGTAATCGATTACTCTGCACAATCACAGAATAAAGTCTTCTGTAATAATTGATTATGATTTAGTGGTAATTAACTACTTGGCACATTTTTGAAACAACACTTCTTGTGATAATTGATTACATGGTGAATTAATCGATTACTTTGCTCATGAATCTTTTCCAAAAATTTCAAGAATACTTTAATCAATTAAATATGTTATTAATCAATTACATAAGTGAAATTAATCGATTACATTGACGATTTAATCGATTATATTCAATTACAACAATTTTCTATAAATAGTTGTTGGGTCTTATGAAATAGACATATCATTACATAACAAAAATTTCATAGATTTCAAAAGCTTTATGAAAAGTGAAGAGATACTTTGAGCTACTGAGCTTTTGCCCCACAAATTCTAAATCTTCATGTTACTTTTAAAGATTTCTTCTTGGGCAAGAAACTAAAGAAGTTCTTGGAGAGATTGCTCTGAAATTTGTTTTCATTCAACCTGGATCAAGATTGGTAAATCATATGTATTCATATACATTGGATCATCAGGTTGTCTCTCTCCATTAAACTTTGTTTGTAATTTGTTTTAGAATTTTAGTTTGTTTGTAACTATTACAATAGATTTCTTAAGGCTTGTCTAAAGGGAAGAGTAGAGAGGGGATTCTCTATGTCTTGATCACTAGGAGTCTAAGGGAGTTAGATTTCTGATCTTAATCTAGGTTTGATTAAGGGTGATTGTTATAAGCTTGTAAGAAAAAAATATTGTGAATAGTGGAACTCTAACTAAGTTTGTTAGATGAAACTGGATGTAGCTTCTCAAGGGTGGTAAGTGAACCAATATATTTCTTGGTGTTATATCTTCTTACTGTCATTGATTGTCATTCATTTGGATAATCTCTTCAGAATCAACAGAAATATATTTTCAGCTAGTTCTTTCTTTAAAGTTTGGTATTTGATTGACTGAAAGTTATCAAAGGGTTTTTTGTGATACGATCCTTAATACACTGATTATTTTAAAGACTTTAAAAGACCAAGTTTAAACCAATTCACCCCCTCTTGGTTATTGTGTGTGTTCATACTGTTTTCAATTGGTATCAAGAGCAAGTTCATGAGTGTTATTCAAGATCACTATCTTTTTTCAAAGAAAATGAATACCACACAAATTACTTTCAAAGAGGGTGCCTCCCTCAATCGTCCTCTGATGTTTGAAGGAGAGCATTTCAGTTTTTGGAAAAACAGAATGCAAATATTCATTCAATCAAATGACCCTGGTGCATGGAATGCAATAGAAAAAGGTCCATTGATTCCAATAAAACCGTTGATAGTGAAATGATTCCCAAAGAATGGGATGAGATGACAAATGTAGAAAATATAGTAGTTCAATATGATTTCAAAGCAAAGAATATGATAACTTCTGCATTATCATTTGATGAGTTTTTCAGGACTGTTAGGTGTAAGAGTATGAAGGAGATGTGGAAAATGTTGGAAATTACTCATAAAGGTACAAATGAAGTTAGAAGATCAAGGAAGCATGCCTTGATTCATGAGTATGAGATGTTCAAGATAAACGAAACTGAAAACATATCTCAACTCCAAACAAGATTCACTCGCATTGTAAATCATCTTCTTGGTCTTGGAAAAATATTGATGATGAAGAATTAAACATCAAGATCTTGAACCAAAGGTTACAACAATCAAGGAGTCTAAAGATCTATCAAAGATGTCCATGGCTGCACTATTTGATAAGTTACTTGAGTATGAATTAGCATTGTCTCAATTAACACATGCAGAAGATGCAGACAAGAAAAAAAAAGAGTATTGCCTTGAAAGCTGCATCCTCGAATGTGGAAAAAGAAGACTCAAGTGAAGATGAATGTGATTAGAATCTAAACCTAATAGTCAAATGATTCTGCAAATTCATGAAGAAGAACAAGAACAGAAAGTTCACAAAGTTTAACAAAAGGAGTGACAACAACATCAACACCACCACCAACTACAACTGCCTTGAATGCGGTAAGCAAGGCCATATTAAATTTGAATGTCCTATATTTTTAAAGAAACAGTTAGGTGAGAAAAAAGCAAAGAAATAAGGAAAACCTAAGAAAGCCTATTGCATGGAAAGAAAATGCATCAACAACTTCTGAATCTTCAAGTGAGAATGAAGAAGCAAATGTATGAGGAGACTCAAAAACTTGAAATATCCAACAATAAGCTAAAGGGTAACCTTAAATGGTATACCACTAAACTTGCTTCAATGCAAGCTGAACTTTGTAACTTGAAAGAAGGGAATAAGAAGCTTGTTTCAAGCTACAAAGCTAATGGGTGGGTGTGTGCCTCTTCTTCATCAAATGTAGATAAATGCAAAGCTTTACAAAAAGAGTTTGATGATTTCAAAAGGAGTCAATCTGAAAAATATATGTTATTGATTTCAGAAAATTCTTACTTGGTTGATCTTTTGAAAAAGCTTTATAGAGGAAAATGTAGTTTAGATCAAATGCAAAGTGTACAAAAGTATGCTAGAGATGCATCTGGATTGGGTTACAAACATAGAACAAAACCTTTTGGAAAGACCAAGTTTGTACCTCTGAAACAGATGAATCAAAGAGGCTTTTCAAAAACAAAGCATACCCAAATGACTCATTTTGAAAGAGCATCAAAATTTGTAACTTGCAATTACTGCTTGAAGAAAGGTCACACATCTCATAAGTGTTATGCTAGAAGGTTCTCTGTGCCTAATGGAGACTGCATTTGGGTTCCAAAGAAAAAGAAAAAATAGCTAACCCCTATGGACCCAACCTTAATTGGGCACTTTTCTTTGCTACTTAATTTGATTGTTGCAGGTGTGTCTTAGAGCTAAATCATCATTATGGTACTTAGACAATGGATGCTCTAGACACATGACAGGTGACAAGTCGATGCTTACAAATCTGACTTTAAAGGATGGAGGATTTGTCACTTATGGAGACAACAATAAAGGAAAAATAATAGGATAAGACAATATAGGAGACAACTTTAAAACCAACATCACAAATGTACTCTATGTGGAAGGTTTAAAGCATAATCTTCTATGCATAAGTCAGCTATGTGATAAAGGATTAAAGGTATCCTTTAATAATAATTGTTGAATCATGGTTGTGGCATAGGGGAGCTAGTCACATTAACATGCATCACTTGAACATGCTTATTAGAAAAGACTTAGTCATTGGTTTACCTAAACTTAATTTTGAAAAGGACAAACTATGTGATTCTTGTCAAAAGGGGAAACAAACCAAGATCTCTTTTCAAAATAAACACTTTGTTTCCACCTCAAGACCCCTTGAATTGCTTCACATGGATTTATTTGGTCCTTCTAGAACTATGAGCTTAGGAGGCAATTACTATGGGCTTGTAATAGTTGATGACTATTCTAGATTCACATGGACTTTGTTTTTAAAATCCAAATAAATTACAAATGCAAGGATCCTTGACTTGATTCTTCCAGCTCCCCCTATATCCAACAATCTCCCCCTTTTTTGGCTTTGAGCATGCCAAATATTAATTGATCATTTGTTAGCCTTTATTTGCTTTGAGGGGTGAATGATAGGATTCTTATATTTGATAACCTGAAATCATATCATCCTTTTGCCAAGAGAAAGTGTTAAGTATGCTTGCATAAACAGAAATCATTCCTTAAATTGCTCCCCTGACTTAGGTAATTTTTCATAAGGTTCAGAGCAATGAAAATAGAGCAATCATTTTTTATGTGTTCATTTTATTTCTCCCCCTATTTGGCTTATCAAAGACAAAAATAGAATTGTTGAGTTATAAGCAAGGAGGATATGAAACATAAACTAGAATTTCATTCATTAAAGGGAAATATGCAGCACACTAATCATTAATCAAAACAAACAGAGCAAAGCAACATGAAAACAGAACCATAAATAGCTGAAAACAAGAAATAACATCAATTTATACTAGAGATTTTCAAAGTCCTTAAGAGCCAATCTAGTCTCAATGTTTCCTAGCCTAGATGTTATCTCATACATGGAGGAAGTGGTTTCAGCCTTATACTCATGTTGCAGGGACAATAGAGCATCCATCTTTTGAATCATGAGAGATTCAAATGGAGAGTACTGTTGTGGAGCAAGGGCATCTTTAGCTTCTTCTTCATTATCACCTTCTCCAGCACCTACAGGTTGGGCTTGTTGTCCAGCCATTTGCCACCCATTGGGGGTCTTCACCAAGCCAAGTTTGTTAAGATGCTTCACTATGATGAGACTTGTAGTAGTATTATCTACAATTTCATTTGAGACATCTACTCCAAAGTAGTCAATGAACCTGGATACTAAGACAGCATAAGAATATTGATAATTAATCAATCTCTTTGCCTTCAGCATAGTTTCCTCAATAATGAGGATCCAGTTCATTTGGGTTGCAGTTTTCATTCCATAAACCAATTGCAGATCATCATCAATTGCTTGGGCATGGTTGGTTGATCTTGGTGTGAGAATGTATGTAATGATGTAGTGAAGGAGCCTGTCTTCACTAGTCATGCTTCCTGTTCCAAGCCTCAATTTCAGCCTGACTTGAGGTCTTGCAGCATCCCTCTGTAAGTGTCAGTCTTGTTATAGCCTTTTGCTTCTTCCTCAAATTTCCTAATACCCTCATAGGAAATTCCAGCCACCTCTTCCCAGACTTCAACAATGATTTCCATGGCCACTCCATTGAATTGGGAGCGAATTGAGCCATCCATGCTGGTTTTACAATAGGTGTAAAAACCTTCACTAGTTTAGGGTAAAATGTACCTTTAAACTCTACAAATTTTTCAACCCCTGAGCCTCTATCATGGTAGGGAATTGAAATCTCTCAACAACAAACCAATTATGGTCAAGGTATTTGGGAGGGCAGACGAGTTTTGTGGCATGAAACTGCATATAGTTCATCTTCTCTGTCTCATTAGAGAACCATGAATCTAAGCTATTTCCTGCTGGTTGAGAAGATTCACCAGTTTTTCTTTTGGTGGATTTTGATCTCTTAGGGGCAGACATAATGGGTTAGGAACCAAAGAAAGATTGGGCAGAGGTTTAGAATTAGAGAGAGAAAGAGCACCAGAATTTGTAGAAAGAAGAGAGGAGGATTCAGTTTTGAATATCTCTCTTGCAAATCTTGAATTTATAGAGATTTTGGAGGTTTCAATTTATAATTCAAATGTTTGCAACAACTATTTTGAGTACCCAGAAGATTTAAATGCATTAAAATAGTTTGAAATTTGAATTTGAACATTTGATAGGCAGTTTAGATTTCCAATAAAATCTGCAGCTTTTGCAGAAACGCCATAGATAATCGATTACACAAGCTCGTAATCAATTATTTCAAAGCAAACATAGACTTTTGAAATGCAGTGTAATTGATTAAATTGAGTTGTAATCAAATACTCCAGTGCGTTTTCCAAACAGGAATCAATTTCAAACAAGTTGTAATCGATTTTTTCGTTATGTAATTGATTATAACAATGAAAAATGGATTCTGAGAAAGCTTTGAATAAGCAGTAATCGATTATTTCATTAAGTAATCAATTACTCCAGTGAAAATAATTTTTATGGATTCAATGAAAACCTCAAGTATTCGATTAATTTGTTATAGTAATCAATTACTCTAGTAAGAATTTGCTTCTAAAGAGCTTTTAAGCATCAGATAATCGATTATATCATACTGTAATCGATTATAACTGTCAATTTTGCAATACTGACAATGTAATTCAACAACATTAGCATATTCAAGCATATTTGATACATGGTCAATTTTCATATGAATTGTTATTGTTAGACTCCTAGCAAGCATACCAATTTGTCGTTGTAAGTTACAAAATTTATAAAAGTTCGTCTCCATAGGAACTTGAGTTTACTTTAGTTAATTCAAATAAAATTTCAACAGTTTAATAGTTTTATGTACAAAGAGTATAAGCGGAAGTTCATTTGATTTGTGCAATAACGAAGCGTACGAATATAAAAATGTAACGGATGCAGAAACTACAGAAACAAATAGAGCGCGTTTAGTTGAGTTCAAGCAAAGTGTAGGATTGGATTTCGTCGTTCTTACCCTTAGTATTCAATTAACTTTACCATGCATAAATTATTTTCTATCCTTATTGATGTACACATTAAATTAGCTCAAATTGATTCCTCGCATTTGAGAATCCTAAGGATATTTACTAAATATCGATCCCTCGCATATCGAATAAATATCCCAACATTAAAATCATAATCGCGTGTTTTATGCAATCAAGAATGTTATGTCCCATTCCTAGTAACATAACGTAATGAGTAAAATCATTCAGTTCAAATCCTAAGATTACTTTCCAGTCTCACTTAAGATTAAGCTCATGAAACTAGTGATCAAGTAGAATCAAGCACTAAGGATAGAATGAAATTACCAATAAGGAATGAAAATGATTCATGCATAAATAAGTATTAAAAGAGAGACATAGGGTTAAGAAGATTACATCCAATCCTTTAAGAGAAGCTAGCCAACCATTGCGGAGAACACCTCTTTATGGGAAGAATTGATGAAGGGAATCATCACCGCTTATTTTCGATAGAGTCTCCACACCAATTCTCAATTCTCTCACTCTCCTTAACACTTAACCTAAGCTATTTCACTCACAAAAGCTCAAAATTTTGTTCAAGGAAGAGAAATTTTGAAGTTGGAATCCATTCTCTCAAGCCTTGCATGCCTATTTATAGGTTTTGGGCTCCTGTTTGCTTCCACTCGCCCAGGCGAGTGATTTTGCCTGTGTTTGCTCGCTTGGGCGAGCTAATGTTTATCTCTTTGGAACTTGCAGCTCGCCTGGGAGAGCATTTTTGCCTTCTACCACTCACCTGGGCGAGTCAATGCCTTCGTGTTGAAGAAAGCTGAAACGACCGCATCTACTTCGCTTTTATTACGTATTTATGTTCATTTGCTAAAAATTTTCGAAAAACAGAAGGATAAAAGTTTCAACAAAACTTGGTTGATTTTAAAACGAATTTAGAAATAAAGGTTCAAAAGAAAATTGCGTTGTTTTAAAAACGAATTTAGAAATTAGGAGAGTTTTTCGCATTAATTTAGTCATGACGTCCACACATACCATACATTCCATTATTATATACCCAGAGTCCCATATACACAGTCCATAGTACAACACAAATACAGATCATCCAAAAAGCAGACAAACAGCACACAATCTTCATTCTTCTCGTACGTCATCCATATCACTGCTTTTCTGCTCACCCAAATAATTTGGGGTCATCACAGGTGTCAACCACACGACACAAAATAGGGTCAGTCTTGATAAACAAAATTTAAATATTAACAGACCAAAAGATAAATCAATTTTAAATACCTACAGAATAAATAATAAATATACGTAAACAATTTTATAAATTTTAAATAAGTCATTTTTACACACATAATGAGAGAAAATGCATG